>LNAC01001131.1:67721-90001 GCA_002007465.1 Ailurus styani
TTTTTTTTTTCAACATTCCTTTGGCTATTCGGGGTCTTTTCTGGTTCCATATAAATTTTAGGATTATTTGTTCCATTTCTTTGAAATAAATTGCTGGTATTTTGATGGGGATTGCATTAAATGTGTAGATTGTTCTAGGTAGCACAGACATTTTCACAGTATTTGTTCTTCCAATCCATGAGCATGAAATGTTTTTCCACTTCTTTGTGTCTTCCTCAGTTTCTTTCATGAGTACTCTATAGTTTTCTGAGTACAGATTCTTTGCCTCTNTGTTTATTCCTGGGTATCTTATGGTTTGGGGAGCAATTGTAAATGGGATTGACTACTTAATGTCTCTTCTGTTTTGTTGTTGGTATATAGAAATGCAACTGATTTCTATGCATTGATTTTATATCCTGACACTTGACTGAATTCCTGTATGAGTTTTAGTAGTTTTGGAGTGGAGTCCTTTGGGTTTTCCACATAAAGTATCATATCACCTGCAAAGAGTGAGAGTTTGACCTCTTCCTTGCCGATTTGGATGCCTTTTATTTCTTTTTGTTGTCTGATTGCTGAGGCTAGGACTTCTACTACTATGCTGAATAGCAGTGGTGATAGTGGATAGCCCTGCCATGCTCCTGACCTTAAGGGAAAAGCTCTCAGTTTTTTCTCCAAGAAGAATGATATTCGCTATGGGTTTTTCATAGATAGCTTTGATGACATTAAGGTATGTACCCTCTATGCCTACACTGTGAAGAGTTTTGATCAAGAAAGTGTGCTCTACTTTGTCAAATGCTTTTTCAGCATCTATTGAGAGGATCATATGGTTCTTGTTCTTTCTTTTATTAATGTCTTGTATCACATTGATTGATTTGCGAATGTTAAACGAAACTTGCAGCCCAGGAATAAATCCCACTTGGTCGTGGTGGATAATCCTTTTAATGTGCTGTTGGATCCTATTGGCTAGTATTTTGTTGAGGATTTTTGCATCCGTATTCATCAAAGATATTGGTCTGTAATTCTCCTTCTTGATGGGGTCTTTGCCTGGTTTGGGGATCAAGGTAATGCTGGCCTCATAAAAGGAGTTTGGAAGTTTTCCTTCCAATTCTATTTTTTGGAACAGTTTCAGGAGAATAGGTATTAATTCTTCTTTAAATGTTTGGTAGAATTCCCCTAGGAAGCCGCCTGGCCCTGGGCTCTTGTTTGTTGGGAGATTTTTGATGACTGTTTCAATCTCCTTACTGGTGATGGGTCTATTCAGGTCTTCAGTTTCTTCCTGGTTCAGTTTTGGTAGTTTATATTTCTCTAAGAATGCATCCATTTCTTCCAGATTATCAAATTTGCTGGTGTAGAGTTGCTCATAATAAGTTCTTATAATTGTTTGTATTTTTTTGGTGTTGGTTGTGATCTCTCCTCTTTCATTTATGATTTTATTAATTTGAGTCCTTTCTCTTTTCTTTTGGATAAGTCTGGCCAGGGGTTTATCAATCTTATTAATTCTTTCAAAGAACCAGCTCCTAGTTTCATTGATTTGTTCCACTGTTCTTTTGGTTTCTATTTCATTGATTTCTGCTCTGATCTTTATGATTTCTCTTCTCCTGTTGGGTGTAGGCTTTCTTTGCTGTTCTTTCTCTAGCTTCTGTAGGTTTAGGGTTAGGTTGTATACTTGAGACCTTTCTTGTGTCTTGAGAAAGGCTTGTATTGCTATGTACATTCCTCTCTGGACTGCTTTTGCTGTGTCCCAAAGATTTTGAACACTTGTGTATTCATTTTCATTTGTTTCCATGAATTTTTTTAATTCTTCTTTAATTTCCTGGTTGACCCATTCATTCTTNTTTCTTTAGTAAGATGTTCTTTAGCCTCCACGTATTTGAGTTCCTTCCAACTTTCCTCTTGTGGTTGAGTTCTAGTTTCAGAGCATTGTGGTCTGAATATATGCAGGAATGATCCCAATCTTTTGGTACCTTTTGACACCTGCTTTGTGACCCAGAATATGGTCTATTCTGGAGAACGTTCCATGTGCACTAGAGAAGAATGTGTATTCTGTTGTTTTGGGATGGAATGTTCTGAATATATCTGTGATGTCCAACTGGTCCAGGGTGTCATTTAAAGCCTTTATTTCCTTGTTGATCTTTTGCTTTGATGATCTGTCCATTTCAGTAAGGGGGGTGTNGGTGTTAAAGTCGCCTACTATTGTATTATTGTCGATGTGTTTCTTCGATTTTTATTATTAATGGGTTTATATTATTGACTGCTCCCATGTTAGGGGCATAGATATTTGCAATTAGATCTTCCCTTTGGACAAATCATTTAAGTATGACAGAGTGTCCTTCCTCATCTCTTATTATAGTCTTTGGCTTAAAGCCTAATTTATCTGATATAAGGATTGCCACTCCGGCTTTCTTTTGATGTCCATTAGTGTGGTAAATTGTTTTCCACCCCCCTTGGGTCACCTGGGTGGCTCAGTGGGTTAAGCCTCTGCCTTTGGCTCAGGTCATGATCTCAGGGTCCTGGGATCGAGCCCTGCATTGGGCTTTCTGTTGAGCAGGGAGCCTGCTTCCCCCTCTCCCTCTGCCTGCCTCTCTGCCTACTTGTGATCTCTCTCTCTAATAAATAAAATCTTTAAAAAAAATTGTTTTGACTTTGGATCTAAAATGAGTTTATTGTAGATAGCATATCGACAGGTCTTGTTTTCTTATCCATTCTGATACCCTGTGTCTTTTAATTGGGGCATTTACATCATTTACATTCAAGGTAACTATTGAGAGATGTGAATTTAGTGGCATTGTATTGCCTGTAAGGTGCCTGTTACTGTATATTGTGTCTCTTCCTTTCTGGTCTGTTTCTTTTAGCCTCTCACTTTGCTTAGAGAACCACTTTCAGTATTTCCTGTAGGACTGGCCTGGTGTTTGCAAATTCCTTTAGACTTTGTTTTTCCTGGAAGTTTTTTATCTCTCCTTCTATTTTCACTGACAGCCTAGCTGGATATGGAGTTCTTGGCTGCATATTTTTCTCGTTTAGTGCTCTGAATATATCATGCCAGTTCTTTCTGGCATGCCAGGTCTCTGTGGATAGGTCTGCTGTCAGTCTAATATTTCTACCATTGTTTGTTACAGACCTTTTATCCCAACTTGCTTTCAGGATTTTCTCTTTGTCACTAAGACTCGTAAGTTTTACTATCAGATGACGGGGTGTGGACCTATTTTTAGTGATTTTGACGGGGATTCTCTGTCTCTCCTGAATTTTGATGTTTGTTCCCTTCGCCAAATTAGGGAAATTCTGTACTATAATTTGCTCCAATATACTTTCTGCCCCCCCTTTTTTCTTCTGGCATCCCAATTATTCTAATATAGTTTCGTCTTATGGTATCACTTATCTCTCGAATTCTCCCCTCATGATCCAGTAGTTGTTTCTCTCCCTTTTCCTCAGCTTCTTTATTTTCTGTCATTTTGTCTTCTAAATGACTAATTCTGTCTTCTGCCTCATTTATCCTAGCAGTAAGAGCCTCCATTTTTTATCACACCTCATTAATAGCTTTCTTGATTTCAGCTTGGTTAGATTTTAGTTCGTTTTCTTCTCCAGAAAGAGTTTCTATTTCTCTAGAATGGGATTCTCTATTATCCTCCATGCTTTTTTCGAGCCCAGCCAGCCCCTTAATAATCATCATTCTGAACTCTAGTTCTGTCATATTACTAATGTCCACATTGATTAGGTCCCTAGCCATCGTTACTGCCCCTTGTTCTTTTTTTTGTGGTGATTTTTTCTGCCTTGTCATTTTATCCAGATAAGAATAGATGGATGTGGGCGCCTGGGTGGCTCAGTTGGGTTAAAGCCTCTGCCTTCAGCTCAGGTCATGATCTCAGGGTCCTGGGATCGAGCCCCACATTGGGCTCCCAGCTCAGTGGGGAGCCTGCTTCCTCCTCTCTCTCTGACTCTCTGCCTACTTGTGATCTCACTCTCTGTCAAGTAAATAAGTAAAAAAAATCTTTAAAAAAAAAAGAATAGATGGATGAGAGAACAAAATACTAGAGGTTAATAATAACCCCAGAAAAATATACACTAACCTATTCAGAAGAGACCTGAAACTGGGGGAAGAAAGAGGGGGGATAAAAGGGGGGGAAAACCCTATATCTGTATCTATATCTATCTCTGTCTATATCTCTATATCTTTATCTATATCTATTAGAAAGATGAATTGAACAGATCCTATATTATACAAAGAATAAGGTTAAATACAGTTAAGGGATAAAATATGACTATTACAATGAAAATTTTAAAAGATTTTTTATTTTATTTTTTTAAAGATTTTATTTATTTATTTATTTGACAGAGAGAGAGAGAGAGAGATTACAAGTAGGCAGAGAGGCAGGCAGAGAGAGAGAGAGGAGGAAGCAGGCTCCCTGACAAGCAGAGAGCCCAATTCGGGCCTCAATCCCAGGACCCTGAGATCATGACCTGAGCCGAAGGCAGAGGCTTTAACCCACTGAGCCACCCAGGCGCCCTAAAAAGATTTTAAAAAGATATTGATAAGTTAAAATAGTTTAAAAACCATTAAAATAGGAAAGAGGAAAACTTTAAAAGAAAAGAGTAAGAAAAAAATAAAATTCAAAGAATTTAACTTTGAAAGACTAAAGGATCATGGGGAAAAAACCATGAATTCTGTATGTGCTTTCCCCTAGCTCTGGAGTGCCACAATTCTCAGTAATTGGTGAACTTGGTCTTGGCTGGATGTTCTTGCTGATCTTCTGGGGAGGGGTCCTGTTGCTCTGTTTCTCAAGTGTCTTTGCCTGAGGCGGAATTGCACCACCCTTACCAGGGGCCAGGCCTTAGTCAGCTCGGATTCACTTTTGGGAGCTTTTGTTCCCTGAACGGTTTCTGTACAGCGTTGGAGTACAGGAGTGAAATGGTGGCCTCCCACTCTCCGGCCAGAGGACTGGAGAGCTTGGGACCTCATTCCTCAGTGTGTCCTCAGAAAAAAGCAGTCAGTCCCTCCCATCTCCCTGGTCTCCGGCCACACCCACCTGGTCTCAGCTCACCTAGCTTGTGACCGAGCATTTTTTATCTCTGGAGCATGACCCTGTTTGGAATCTCCAAACCCAGAAGATTCCCACAGCACACTCCTGTGCCACTCCTCCCAGAGCAAGAAGGAAGGGGTTTCCCCTGATTCACCACTTGTGGGGTCCCTGCTCAAAGAGCAGTGGCCCAACTGTGCTTTGGATCATGGTTTACGGTAACACCGAGCTGAGAGACCACTCCTCAGCTTGGCTCCTTCTCTCCAGTCAGCTTGTCCTCTCTGAAACCTGGGGGCTCTGTCGCTCTTAGACACCTGTGGTCTTTTTGTGTCCCCGTGGGTCCTGAGACCACACTGTCCCTGTGAGGTCTTCATCCCCACCGCCCCCACTTAGCCTCTCAGGCGACATCACTCAGTGGAGCAGACTTCTAAAAGCCCCGATTTTGTGCTCCGCTGCTCTCTTCACTTGCCGGGAGTGGACCCCTAACCCCGGGGTCTATCTTCCTGTCGTTTCAGATTCACTTCTCCGCAATTCCTTCCTTCCAGAAAGTGGTCGATTTTATGTTCCTAGAATTGCTGTTCTTCTTCTCTTTGATCTCCTGTTGAATTTGTACATTTTCAGAATGGTCTGATAACTCTCTGGGTGAATTCCTGGGACCTGATGATAATTAGTCTCCTACTCCTCCACCATCTTGCTCCAGACTCTGACACTTGATTTTGATTCAGGTCATGATCTCAGGGTTGTGGGATCAGACACCATGTCAGCCTCTGTGCTCAATGTGAAATCTGCTTGAGATTCTCTCTCTCCCTCTGCCCCCCCTCCTCTCATTTGCTCTAAATGCATACATACATAAATATATAATACATACATAAAATCTAAACAAAACAATGGCAGAAGTTACGAATAGACATTTTTCCAAAGAAGACATTGAGATGGCCAGCAGACACATGAGAAGATGCTCAATATCACTGATCAGGAAAACACAAATCAAAACTACAATGGGTGGGGCACCTGGATGGCACAGTTGGTTAAGTATCCAACTCTTGATTTCAGCTCAGGTCATGATCTCAGTGTTGTGAGATCAAGCCCTGGGTTGTACTCTACACTCAGCCTTGTGTTTTCTTGGAACTCTCTCTCCCTCTCCCTCTACACCTCCCTACCACTTGCACTCTCACTTTCTCAAATAAATAAATAAATAAATTTTTAATATCACCTTACACCTGTCAGAATGGTTAAAATCAACAATACATGAACCAGTCAGTGTTGGAATGGATGTCAAAAAAGTGGAACCTTCTTACATTTTTGGTGGGAATGCAAACTGGTGCAGCCAGTTTGGAAAACACTATGAAGGGTCCTCAGAAAGTTACAAAATAGAAGTAATATATGCTCCAGTATTACACTACTAGCTAATTAACCAAAGAATACAAAAATACATAATTTGCCCTGATGTTGATAGCAACACTATCTACAATAGACAAGCTGTTGTCAGTTGATGAATGGGTAAAACTGTGATATATATATATATATATATATATATATATATATATATATCACAGTATATATATATATATATATATACACACATACATACATACATACACAGTAGAATATTCCCCATAAAAAAGAATGGAATCTTGCCCTTTACAACATCATGGATGGAGCTAGAGTCTATTATGTTACATGAAATAAATCAGAGAAGGACAAATACCTAAGGATTTCACTCATGTGGATTTAGGAAACAACACAAAATGAAACAAACAAACAAACGAACAAAAAAGATGTAAACCAAGAAATAAACTTCTAACTATAGAGAACAAACTGATCATCACTAGTGGGTATATGGGCACAGCGTTGGATTAAACAGGTAATGTTCATTAAGGAAGGCACTTACTTGTGATGAGGACAGGGTGTTGTGTGTAACTTTTTAATTACTAAATTCTACACCTGAAACCAATATTGCACTGTGTGCTAACTAGAATTTACTAAATTCTACACCTGAAACCAATATTGCACTGTGTGCTAACTAGAATTTAAATAAACACTTGAAAAGTAAACTAAGGAAAAAAAACATAAGAGTTTTCTTGAGAACAGAGAAATTTGTGTACTGTTCAGGTAAATGGGAAGGTTTGTGGAAAGCTTTCAAATGGGACTCTAGTAGTGGTGTAGAAGTGGCTTTATCCCTCCTGCTGTTCCTGTTACAACACACCAGCTATTCCTCCTATCAAATAGAAGGGGGATAATAAGAGAGACTATAGAAAAATGGACATAGAAAGCTTGGTAAAAAACCCCATATTTCCTGCATTTCTGAAACTATCACAGAAACATTATCAACAGAATCACATTTGCCTAGAGAAAAGTGGGATGAAATGAGACTGCACATTCAGAGAAGAATAGATGTTCAGTTTGCCATTGATGCAATGAATGGCTAGAGCCAGCAAGACACAGTCAAGTTTGTGATTACTGGTTCCAGTTTTCCAAGATCAAGAAAAAGTTATTGCACACTTCGACTCTGAAGTTAATCCAGGGCGACTGTTGGCTGATGTTTCTTGCATCTCCTTTCACCTTCCCCAGTGTGCCCATTTGTCAGGCAAACATGATCAACGCAGGTATCCATGTATGGAAAAGGCAGGTTTTAAATTCTGATGGGCTCCAACATACATTTAATAACTGAGAACACTTGTTACCTAATGTACCTGGAAATTACTTGAGTATGGGTTCTTTTATCAGGAAATTGAAGTTCAAAATATTTGCTAAGATTCTTTGTGGAAAGGTAAATATATATTTATAAACTTCAGCATTCCTTCCTTGTGAATATTTGTATATCCTATATGATGAATTTTTACTTCTATAAAAATGTTTTTGTTAACAAAATTAAACATCTACTACCAGGATCCCCATTAAAGTCAGGACAAAAGATGGTCATTATTATAATTCAGTTCTGCTCTGAACAATACCCTGGATATTAAATAATAGATATGAATATTAAAAAGCAGAAGAAAAATAAGTGAACTTTTAAAATGAGTATATATTCAATACACTACATCTGATGTAATCAAAATAATTGTATTCCCTGTACCCCTGGGGCAAATAATAATAATAATAATAAAAATAATTGTATTCAATATATCTAATACACATATATTCATTAAAATTATGCATAATTTTATTTAAATCATTTAATAAAGTAAGCAACAAAGGCAATTAGACAGCCTTCTGTATTGTTGGAAATGGCTTATTGACTTGTGAAAACATAATTCAACCTCTCTCCAGATCAAAATTTTGAACCACCTCTTGTTTTTTTTTTCAGTCAGTGGATTTTAACATACAACCTGGATATCTTAAGGTTTTTTGGAGTAGGTTGAGGATGCAAATAATTATAATAATTATTCCCAAGAAGATGGTGACACTCTTCTCGGCAGGGAAAAAACTTCCTCTGGCCATCTTTTTTTCTTTTTTTTTTTTTTTTTTTTTTTTTTTTTTTGGNTTTTTTTGCTATGGTCTAGGCAGTGATTCAGCTGTACATGAATTTCCCGATTTTGACCCACTTAGTTTGCCTCATTTCTGAAGGTTTTCTTAATCTGGTTTTTTTTTTCTAAATCCACAGGGGATGTGTACAAAAAGGCAGGTTTTTGTTATTTTATATTTATTGTCTATAAATATGTAAATTCATTCTTGAAAGCTATGAAGGAGGACTGAACTTTTATTTTTTTTTTAAGATTTTATTTATTTATTTCACAGAGGGAGAGAGATAACAAGGAGGCAGAGAGGCAGGCAGAGAGAGAGAGGGGGAAGCAGGCTCCCCGCTGAGCAGGGAGCCCGATGTGGGCCTCAATCCCAGGACCCTGAGATCATGACCTGAGCCAAAAGCAGAGGCTTTAACCCACTGAGCCACCCAGCCGCCCTGGACTTATATTTTAGAAAATTAAAATTATAGGGGTTCCTGAGTGGCATAGTCAGTTAAATGTTCAACTCCTAGGTTTGGCTTAGGTTGTGATCTCAGTGTCATGAAATCAAGGCCCATGTGGGTCTCTGTGCTAAGTGTGGAGTCTAATTGAAATTCTCTCTCCTTCTCCCTCTGCTCTTCCCACTTGTGTGCTCTCTCCCTCTCTCAAAATAAATAAATATTTTTAAAAAGATTTTATTTACTTATTTGACAGAGAGAGGTCATAAGTAGGCAGAGAGGCAGGCAGAGGGAGGGGGGAAGCAGACTCCCTGCTGAGCAAAAAGCCCAATGCAGGACTTAATCCCAGGACCCTCAGATCATGACCTGACCCATATGGTGACATCGACTTGCTGAAAGAGATGATACACTTTAGAAGTATTCAGCGGGAGATACATATAGGGGGCCAAGGCAATGTTAGGGCTGTACATGCTCAGGAAAAATGAAGGTCAGGCCTTGGGGGCTCATGAAGTGGAAAAACTTAACACACAAAATTTCACTGTACTTTTGCTTTCAGTCAGAATGTTACATGATATTCTAAATGTTCTGGGTTGCCCTGATGGTTCAAATAATTTATCAGCAAGTACATACTGAGAATACACTATTATATGTGGCTTTGTGTTAAGGATGTCTATTTCAAAGATTCTGTTGCTGTGCCTTTTAGAGATCACTGGAAAGCCATCATTTAAGGTGAGAGTACTACTTCACATGGAAAATTTGCAGAGTGAAGTATCAAAAGATGCCCTTAAGATAGGAAGTTAGCACCATGTATTAAAATGGGATCAAAGAACATTTCCTCCAGAAAGTCCAGGGCATGATGTTATTTTCAAGTGTATATAAACATGCATATCCCAAAAAGTCAATAATAGATTAATTTGCATTAAAATTTAGTATGTATATAAACTCAAAAAGAGTGTGTTCTTTTATAATCAGAAAACAAAACAAAATTAGCGTGTGTGTGTGTGTGTGTGTGTGTGCACGCACGCGTGTAGACCAAACTGTGAATTCACAGTGTAGAGCTCACAGTCTTGTGAGTTAAAGGATCTTTGTTCCCTTCCTTTGGGATAGTGTTAGGAAATAAGGTGGACCAACTAGATGGCCCTGAGAAGAGATGGATTCTTCTCATGTTGGAAGTTGTCCCTGGTGTTCCCAGCTACCATTGGCTTGCCTGAATTTTTCTTGAACAAATGACTTGGATGTCTCATAACCTATTTCTTTTGTTCTGACTACCCAAGCTTTGTTCTAGAAATTGATCTTTGATTTACCAAACTCAGAGTCAAAGGTCAAGAATGGGCTTTAATTTACTTTCTAACTAATAACTCCTACTTGATCAGGAAACTAGGGAGCAGTCTCTAAAATACCCATGAGTGCAAAGAAATATACTAAAATAATTAGAAATTCAAAACAGTGTTACTAATAAAGATGTTTGAAATGCCACCAAATAGTGGCACCACTGAGCAATTATAATTCTGAGAATTTTGGGAGGACTGCTAAGAGAGAACATGTAACAGACACTCTGCTCTGTACTTTGTGTAGCTGTGTCCATGGTGATATGTTTCTGCATCCTTTGCCACTAAAAAGATTTCAAAATAATGCAAACGAAATGAACCCAACCAATTATTTTTATGTAATTTGTGTTTTTTCTAGCTCTATTAAGATATAATTGTCCTATAACAATGTGTAAGGTTAAAGTATAAAACATGATGATTTAACTTACATATATTTTGCAATAGGATTGTCAAAAGGCTAGCCAACACCTCCATTATATCATATAATTACATTTTTTGTTTGATCGTGTGTGTATGTGTGTGTGTGTGTGTGTGTGTGCTCATGTGTTAAGGCATTTAAGATCCTGTCTCTTAACAACTTTCAATTATATCATCCAGGATTACTAACTACAGATTACACTAACTACAGTCACCTTAGACATCTTTCCACACATTATCATTTTGGCATCCCACCCATGTATGGAATTATCATGTTATTTTTCATATCTTATCTTCATTTTATGATAATAGATTAAACATTGAATAACATTACCTTGTAGGCATTGAATTCCCTACATCTTATAAATCTGAGGTTCCTTAGTCTGCTACAAAGCTAAAGCTAGAATTTGGTACACTTCAGAACATAATATATATTTACTCTCCTAAATAGGTTTATGTTAAGTTTTGAAAGCATGAATATATTGAAAGCACACTTTGTTATCCAGGACACAGACATACATATCTAGCAAGTAAAGTGTATTATGTTGCCTTGTTGCTTTAAGTGGATCCACACACTGGCAGGACCAGCATTAGCATCAGCTGGGGATTTTAGATAAAGCAGAATCTCAGGACATATTCTCATCTGCTAAACAGAATCTACATTTGAGGGGCGCCTGGGTGGCTCAGTGGGTTAAAGCCTCTGCTTTCGGCTCAGGTCATGATCTCAGCGTCCTGGGATCGAGGCCCGCATCAGGCTCTCTGCTCAGCAGGGAGCCTGCTTCCTCCTCTCCGTCTCTCTGCCTGCCTCTCTGCCTACTTGTAATCTCTCTCTCTGTGTCAAATAAATAAATAAAATCTTTAAAAAAAAAAGAATCTACATTTGAGAAAGTTCCCCATTTGAATCATCAGCACATTAAAACATGACACTCTTTCACCTATATGATTATGTGGTATGATATCATTAGGAAAATCTAAATAAAAATTACATTTACATGCAAAACATCCCAATATGGAGGATGCATACCCCTCTTGAAATAACACCTGGGAATATGTGTTAGTTGGTTGCAAGGGGAATATTTGCAGCAAGAGAACTTTGCATATTCTTGAGGAGTATAAACAAAGAATATTACTCTTACCAGAAATAGTGCCTGGGGAATATCTGAACAATCCTCCAAAAGCCCACCCTTTCCCATATCTCTTTTATCACTCAAATTCTGGAGCTACTCAAGATAAAACCAATCTTACCAACACTCAAGTTCCATAGCTCCTTTATGATCTTTCCTTGAATATATAGTATGCAAATTTCCTCAGATTGAAAACAATCTCCTGAAATCTGACACTTATGCTTTCTGAAACCAAATCAAACTCTCTCCCTATATATATCTATTTGTATATATGTATATATACATATATATACACATATATGTATACATATACACATATATGTCATATATATAGATTTTTTACCATGTACTGCTCCCATTGTTAAGAATTAAGTAACAGTTACATATGTAATTTTAAAATGACTAGCCTTTTAATATAACAATATGGAACTATCTTATAAAAGATATGAAATAAGTAAAATGATAAATTGATATCAAATTGTCAAAGTTTTGTTAATTTAGGCTAATTTTTAAAATAATAAACTGCTGATGCTAAATGTCTATTAATTCAACAATTAGGTATATAGATAATCTATTTCTTATTAGACATTGACCTAGCTTTGAGAAAATAAAATAAAATAAATTTTTAATGCTGAGAGTTTACAGTACAAATGTATGCTTCAGAGTGACTATTTTCCTCAGTGTAAGTCATATTGGGGGAAACAATAAAATACTGGAAGATTACAATTTTGATCAACAGAAACAATAGTTCATAATTTTACTTAAGAAAGCTTAGAAATAAATCAGCAGACACACATGGCCAATCTTTACAGGCAGTACAAAAGGTGTTGAATTCCAGGAAGGAGATGAGCTGATGTGTAAGTTACACATCAGAATCACTTGCATCAAAAATGAGAATGATGGATGATTGAATCTAAAAAAGGATTTCAAGGGCGCCTGGGTGGCTCAGTGGGTTAAAGCCTCTGCTTTCGGCTCAGGTCATGATCTCAGGGTCCTGGGATTGAGGCCCACATCGGGCTCCCTGCTCAGCAGGGAGTCTGCTTCCCCCCCCTCTCTCTGCCTGCCTCTCTGCCTCCTTGTTATCTCTCTCCCTCTGTGAAATAAATAAATAAAATCTTAAAAATAAATAAATAAAAATAAATAAAAATAAAAAAATAAAAAAGGGTTTCAAGAATATACATGATCCTGCCTTTCTAAAATGTTTTACCTAAATTAATAATAATAATAATAATAATAATAATAATAATAATAATTAGGATCCTTCTAAGAAAACAAATACCAAGAAGGAGGTAGAATATTTAAGCAAACCAAAGAACTGGAGCTTTTGGACCATGAGAGAAATATGTGATTTTATTAAATTTTTAAAAGAGCTTCATTAAAGAATAATTGATATGCCAAGACATCTCTGCAGATTTAATGTGACTTTGATGCACTTGGCCAAAAAATAGAAATAGAAGGAAAACTTCCAAACTCATTTTATGAGGCCAGCATTACCTTGATCCCAAAACCAGACAAAAACCCCATCAAAAAGGAGAATTACAGACCAATATCCTTGATGAACATGGATGCAAAAATTATCACCAAAATACTAGCCAATAGGATCCAACACTATTTTTAAAAGATTACTCACCATGACCAAGTGGGATTTATTCCCACGTTGCAAGGTTGCTTCAACATCTGCAAATCAATGTGATACAATACATTAAGAAAAGAAAGAACAAGAACCATATGATCCTCTCAATAGATGCTGAAAAAGCATGACACAGTACAGCATCCTTTCTTGATCAAAACTCTTCACAGTGTAGGCATAGAGGGTACATACCTCAATATCATCAAAGCCATCTACAAAAAACCCACAGCGAATATCATTCTCAATGGAAAACAACTGAGGGCTTTTATCCTAAGGCCAGGAACACAGCAGGGCTGTCCATTATCACCACTGCTATTCAGGATAGTACTAGAAGTCCTAGCCTCAGCAATCAGACATCAAAAAGAAATAAAAGGGACCCGAATCAGCAAAGAAGTCAAACTCACACTCTTTGCAGATGATATGATACTTTATGTGGAAAACCCAAAGGAATCCACTCCAAGACTGCTAGAATTCATACAGGAATTCAGTAAAGTGTCAGGATATAAAATCAATGCCCAGAAATCAGATGCATTTCTATACACCAATGATAAGACAGAAGAAAGAAAAATTAAGTTGATCCCATTTACAATTGCACCCAAAACCATAAAATACCTAGGAATAAACCTAACCAAAGAGGCAAAGAATCTGTACTCAGAAAACTATAAAGTATTCATGAAAGAAATTGAGGAAGACACAAAGAAATGGAAAAACATTCCATGCTCATGGATTGGAAGAACAAATATTGTGAAAATATCTATGCTACCTAGAGCAATCTACACATTTAATGCAACCCCTGTCAAAATACCAGCAATTTATTTCAAAGAAATGGAACAAATAATCCTAAAATTTATATGGAACCAGAAAAGACCCCGAACAGCTAGAGGAATGTCGAAAAAGAAAATCAAAGTTGGCAGCATCACAATTTCCGACTTCAAACTCTATTACAAAGCTGTCATCATCAAGACAGTATGGTCCTGGCACAAAAACAGACACATAGATCAATGGAACACAGTAGAGAGCCCAGAAATGGACCCTTAACTCTATGGTCAACTAATCTTCGACAAAGCAGGAAAGAATGTCCAGTGGGAAAAAGACAGTCTCTTCAACAAATGGTGTTGGGAAAACTGGACAGCCACATGCAGAAGAATGAAACAGGACCATCTCCTTAACACCACACACAAAAATAGACTCAAAATGGATGAAAGACTTCAATGTGAGACACAACTCCATCAAAATCCTTGAGGAGAACACAGGCAGCAACCTCGTCAACCTCAGCCACAGCAACTTCTTCCTAGAAACATCATGAAAGGCAAGGGAAGCAAGGGCAAAAATGAACTGTTGGGTCTTCATCAAGATCAAAAGCTTTTGCACAGCCAAGGAAATAGTCAACAAAACCAAAAGACAACTGACAGAATGGGAGAAGATATTTGCAAATGACCTATCAGATAAAGGGCTAGTATCCAAAACCTATAAAGAACTTATCAGACTCAACACCCAAAGAACAAACAACCCAGTCAAGAAATGGGCAGAAGACATGACCAGACATTTCTCCAAAGAAGACATCCAAATGACCAACAGACACATGAAAAAGTGCTCAACATCACTTGGCATCAGGGTGATGATGACAAAGCATAAGAGACAAACCATAAGAGACTCAATCTCATGAAACAAACTGAGGGTTACTGGAGGGTGGGGGATAAGGTGGCTGGGTTAAGGACATTGGGGAGGGTTTGTGCTATGGTGAATGCTGTGAAATGTGTAGGCTTGATGATTCACAGACCTGTACCCCTGGGGCAAATAATACATTATATGTTAATTTAAAAATAATTAATAAGTGGGCGCCTGGGTGGCTCAGTGGGTTAAAGTCTCTGCCTTCAGCTCAGGTCATGGTCTCAGGGTCCTGAGATCGAGGCCTGCATTGGGCTTCCTGCTCAGCAGGGAGCCTGGTTCCTCCTTTCTCTCTGCCTGCCTCTCTGCCTACTTGTTATCTCTCTCTGTCAAATAAATAAATAAAATCTTAGAAAAAATATAATTAATAAGCAAAATAACAGAAAAATATAATAAAAATGATATACCCCTAGACAGACTTATCAAAAATAAATAAATAAAAAGAAAAAGGACCCAAATAGATAAAATCATTAATAAAACAGGAGAGATCACAACCAACACCAGAGAAATACAAATAATTATAAGAGTATGAAAAATTATATGCTGAGACACTGGAAAATCGGGAAGAAATGGATAAATTCCTAGACACCTGCAAACTATCAAAACTGAAAAGGAAGAAATAGGAAATTTGAACAGATCCATAACCAGCAAAGTATTTGAATCAGTAATAAAAAATCTCCTAACAAAGAGTCCTGGGCTATGTGGCTTCCCAGAAAAATTCTACCAAGCTTTAAAAGAAAAGCTAATACCTATTCTTCTCAAACTGTTCCAAAAAATATAAATGGAAGGAAAATTTCCAACTTCCCTTCATTCTAAGAAGTGAGCATTATCTTCATTCTTAAACCAAAGACTCCATTAAAAAGGAAAATCACAGGCCAATATCCCTGGTGGACATGCATGTAAAAGTTCTCAATAAAATACTAGCAAAACAAATTCAATAGTATATTAAAAGAATTATTAACCACAATGAAGTGAGAGTTATTCCTGCTTTGCAAGTGTGATTCAATATCCACAAACCAAATAATGTGATATACCACATTAATAAAAGGAAAGGATAAGAGCCATATGATCCTGTCAATAGATGCAGACAAAGCATTCGACAAAATATAGCAGCCTTTCTTGACAAAAACCCTCGATAAAGTAGGTGTTGATGCAATAAACCTCAACATCGTAAAGGCCATATATGAAAGACTGATAACTAATATCATACTTATTAGGGAAAAACAGAGCTTTCTATCTAAAGTCAGGAATAAGAAAAGGATGTCCACTCTCACCATTAACATTTAATATACTACTAGAAGCCTTAGTCTTAGTAATCAGACAACAAAAAGAAATAAAAGGCACCCAAATTAGAAGGAAGAAGTAAAATTTTTGCTATTTGCAGACAACATGATACTCTATGTAGAAAACCCAAAGGACTCCACCAAAAAAATGGTAGAACTCATACAGGATTTCTCCAAAGTTACACAGGACATAAAGTCAGTGTGTAGAAATCTGTTGCATTTCTATACACCAACAACAAAGCAGCAGAAAAACAAATCAAGAAACTGATCCCATTTGCAATTGCACCAAAAACAGTAGGATGCCAAAGAATAAATCAGACTAAAGAAGTAAAAGATCTCTACTCTGGAAACTATAGAACAGTTATGAGATCAATTGAAGAAGACACAAAAAATGGAAAAGCATTCCATGCTCATGGATTGGGAGGATGAACATTGTTAAAATGTCTAAACTACCCAAAGCAATCTACACATTCAATGCAAGTGCTATCAAATACCACCAGCATTTTTCACAGAACTAGAACTAACAATCCTAAAATTTGTATGGAATCATAAAAGACTCTGAATAGCCAAAACAATTCTGAAAAAAAAAAAAGAGAAAACTGAAGGCATCACAATTCTGGACTTCAAACTGTATTACAAAGCAGTAATCATGAAGGCAGTATAGTAGTAGCACAAAAACAGACACATAGACCAATAAATAGAATAAAATAGTAAATCCAGAAATGGACCTACAACTGTATGGTCAAGTAGTCTCTGACAAGGCAGATAAGAATATCCAATGGAAAAAAGTCTCTTCAGAAAATGGACACCATGCAAAAGAACGAAACTAAATCACTTTCTCACATCATACACAAATATAAATTCAAAATGTGTGAATGACCTAAATGTGGTACAGGAAAACATCAGAATTCCAGGGAACACACAGAAACCTCTGTGACCTCGGCTGCAGAAGCTTCTGACTAGACAAGTCGACAGAAGCAAGAGAAACAAAAGCAAAAATGAACTATTGGGCCTTCATCAAGATAAAAAGTTTCTGCACAGCACAGGAAACAATCAATAAAACTAAAAGGCAACCTATGAAATGGCAGAATATATTTGTAAATGACATATCAGATAAAGGGCTAGTATCCAAGATCAATAGAGAACTTATCAAACTCAACACCCAGAAAACAAATAATGCAGGTAAAAAAGGGCAGAAGACATAGACATTTTTCCAAAGAAGGCATCGAGTTGGCTAAGAAACATATGAAAAGATGCCCAACATCGCTCAGACTCTGAGAAATACAAATCAAAGCCATGATGAGATATGACCTCACACTGGTCAGATTGACTAAAATTAACAACACAGGAGACAACAGGTGTTGGTGAGGTTGTGGAGAAAGGGGAACCCTCTTACACTGTCATTAGGAATGCAAACTAGTGCAGCCACTCTGGAAAACAGTATGGAAATATCTCAAAAAAGTTGAAAATAGAAATACCCTATGACCCACAATTGTAATACTAGGTATTTACCCAAAGGAGGATATAAAAATACAAAATCAAAGAGGTACATGCACCCAAGTATAGCAGCAATATACACAATAGCCAAACTATGAGAAGAGCCCAGATGTCCATCAACAGATGAATGGATAAAGAAGATGTGATAAATATACACAATGGCATATTACTCAGCCATTAGAAAGGCTGAAATCTTGCCATTTGCGATGACATGGATGGAGTTAGAGTGTATTATGCTAAGTGAAATAAATCAGTCAGAGATGGACAAATACCATATGACTTCACTCATACATGGAATTTAAGAAAGAAAACAGATGAACATATGGGAAGTAGGGAAAAAGGAGATAGGGAAACTATAAAAGAGAACAAACAGGGTTGATGGAGGGAGGTGGATTGGGGATGGGCTAGATTGTAAAGAGGACACTTGTGAATGAGTGTTAGGAGGTATATGTAAGCAATGAATCACTGAATTCTACTGCAGAAACCAATACTGCACCATAAGTTAACTAACAAAATTTAAATTAAAAAAAGGTAAATTATTGTCTGTGCTCTCTTCTAGGATTTTTATGGTTTTAGGTTCCACATTTAGGTCTTTAGCCAATTTTTACTTTATTTTTTGTGTCTAATGTAAGAAAGTTGTCCAGTTTCATTCTTTATATATTACTGTCCAGTTTTCCCAACAAAATTTATTGAAGAGATGGTCTTTACTCATTGTATATTCTTGCTTCCTTTGTCATATATTAATTAACCATATAATTGTGTATTATTTCTGGGGTTCTCTATTCTGTTCTATTGATCTATGTGTCTATTTTTGTGCTTATACTATACTGTTTTGATTACTACAAACTTATAGTATATCTTGAAATCTAGGATTGTTGCCAAACTCTGGAAAGAGCTGAGATGCCCTTCAACAGACAAATGAATAAAGATGTGGTCCATATATACAATGGAATATTACTCAGCCATCAGAAAGGATGAATACCCAACATTTGTATCAACATGGATGGGTCTGGAGGAGATTATGCTGAGTGAAATAAGTCAAGCAGAGAAAGTCAATTACCATATGGCTTCACTTACTTGTGGAACATAAGGAATAAAATGGAGGACTCTAGGAGAAGGAAAGGAAAAATGAATTGGGGTTAATCAGAGGGGGAGACAAACCATGAGAAACTGTGGACTCTGAGAAACAAACTGAGGGTTATGGAGGGGAGCAAGGAGGGGGGATGAGTGAGCCTGGTGGTTGGTATTAAGGAGAGCACGTATTACATGGAGCACAGGATGTGGTGCATAAACGATGAATTTTGGATCATTGAAAAAATTAAGTAAAAAAAAAAAAGAAAATCTGGGATTGTGATATCTCCAGCTTTGTTCTTCTTTCTCAAGAGTACTTTGGCAGTATTTTCTCTTAAATGTTTGGAGGATTCGCCTCTGAAGCCATCTGGTCTTGGGATTTGTCTATTGGAAGTTTTTGATTACTGATTCAATTTTATTGCTATTAATTTGTATGTTCAAATTTTGTATTTATTGTTTTGGATGGTTATGTGTTTTTGTGAATTTATCCTTTTCATTTAGGTTGTCCAGTTTTTGGCATATAATTTTTCATTATACTTTCTTATAATCCTTTTACTTCTGTCCACTTGGTTGTTATTTAAACTGCATTCCTCATTTTATTTATTTGAGTCATTTCCCATCCTTTCTTGATGAGTCAGGCTAAAGATTTATCAGTTTTCTTGAACTTTTAAAGTACCTGGTGTTGGGCCGATGGGCCCAGGGAACTGAGGAAGCCACAAGATGGCGGCCAACTTGCCATGTTACCACCCCACCCTGGGAGTTTCTCAGGGACCTCCCACCCTCATCAGCTTCCTCATCTGAAAAACCACCAAAACCAGAACTTAGGCAGGAAACCGAAAGCTAAACTCCACCCAATCCCTTACCAATTATGGTCATGTTCCCCCGTTCTGCCCAAACCCAATAAAAACCTGTGCACATCCTCTCCAGGCGTGACTTCCCCAGCACCCTTCTCTCGGTGTCATGGAACCTTGCCCGACAGTGCCTCTATTAAAACTCCCCTCATGCCTGTTCCATCTGGTGTCTCGCTTAATCCGCTGTTACTGGGAGGGCTACCAGGAAACCTTACATTTGGTGCCAAAACCCGGGAGGCGATTGAGACCTCACCCTGCTGAAGGAACTTCCTCCTCTCCCTGCCTGGACTGGGACCCTCCGTGCAGAACACAGCCTCCAAAAACGTGGTGAGTTTCCCTTGACTCCTCGCCCTTCCAGGTGGCCCTGTCCAGAATCGTGGCCACGTCAGGGCTATTCTCTCCAGTCACCAGGTGACTCCCTTGACTCCGGAAAATTGGGAGATGTCCCAATCTCTATGGCAGTCTCTGATACCCTTCTGCAACCCGGTGTTGGACGTGGGGACACCTGCCTCCAAATCTTGGGTTGTCTGGCGGGAATCATGGGAACCACCCAATCCAAATTCGACCCGAAAACACCCTCGGGTTGCCTCCTGGCCAACGTTAGGACCCTGGAACTAGACCACGACCTATGAAGGCGATGTCTCATACATTACGGCACTGTCACCTGGCCACAATACCGATTGGACAATCAATCTCAATGGCCGCCTGAAGGCACTTTCAATTATCAGGTCCTAATGGATTTGGACAACTTCTGTAGATGCCAAGGCAAAAGGACCAAGGTTCCTTACGTAATAGAGGGTACATACCTCAGTATCATCAAAGCCATCTACAAAAAACCCACAGCAAATATCATTCTTAAAGGAGAAAAATGGAGAGCTTTTCCCCTAAAGTCAGGAAAATGGCAGGGCTGTCCACTATCACCACTGCGATTCAACATAGTACTAGAAGTCCTAGCCTCAGCAATCAGACAACAAAAAGAAATAAAAGGCATCCAAATCGGTAAGGAAGAAGTCAAACTCTCACTCTTTGCAGATGATATGATATGTTAAGTGGAAAACCCAAAGGACTCCACTCCAAAACTGCTAGAACTCATACAGGAATTCAGTAAAGTGTCAGGATATAAAATCAATGCACAGAAATCCGTTGCATTTCTATATACCAACAACAAAACAGAAGAAAGAGAAATTAAAGAGTCAATCCCATTTACAATTGCACCCAAAACCATAAGATACCTAGGAATAAACCTAACCAAAGAGGCAAAGAATCTGTATTCAGAAAACTATAAAGTACTCATGAAAGAAATTGAGGAAGACACAAAGAAGTGGAAAAACATTCCATGCTCATGGATGGGTAGAATAAATATTGTGAAAATGTCTATGCTACCTAGAGCAATCTACACATTTAATGCAATCCCCATCAAAATACCAGCAATTTACTTCAAAGAAATGGAACAAATAATCCTAAAATTTATATGGAACCAGAAAAGACCCCGAATAGCCAAAGGAATGTTGANGAGTAAAGTTGGCAGCCGCACAATTCAAGACTTCAAGCTATATTACAAAGCTGTCATCATTGAGACAGTATGGTCCTGGCACAAAAACAGACACATATATCAGTGGAACACAATAGAGAGCCCAGAAATGGACCCTCAGCTCTATGGTCAACTAATCTTTGACAAAGCAGGAAAGAATGTCCAGTGGGAAAAAGACAGTCTCTTCAACAAATGGTGTTGGGAAAACTGGTCAGCCACATGCAGAAAAATGAAACTGGATCATTTCCTGACACCACACACAAAAATAGACTCAAAATGGATAAAAGACCTCAANACAAAAATAGACTCAAAATGGATGAAAGACCTCAATGTGGGACACGACTCCATCAAAATCCTTGAGGAGAACACAGGCAGCAACGTCTTCGACCTCAACCGCAGCAACTTTTTCCTAGGAACATCATGAAAGGCAAGGGAAGCAAGGGCAAAAATGAACTACTGGGACTTCATCAAGATTTCCTTTGCACAGCTAAGGAAACAGTCAACAAAACCAAAAGACAACTGACAGAATGGGAGAAGATAGATATTTGCAAATGACATATCAGATAAAGGGCTAGTATCCAAAATCTATAAAGAGCTTCTCAAACTCAACACCCATAAAACAAATAACCCAGTCAAGAAATGGGCAGTAGACATGAACAGACATTTCTCCAAAGAAGACATCCAAATGGCCAACAGACACATGAGAAAGTGCTCAACATCACTCGGCATCAGAGAAATACAAATTAAAACCACAGCGAGATACCACCTTACACCAGTCAGAATGGCTAAAATCAACAAGTCAGGAAATGACAGATGTTGGCGAGGTTGCGGAGAAAGGGGAACCCTCCTACACTGTTGGTGGGAATGCAAACTGGTGCAGCCACTCTGGAAAACAGTATGGAGATTCCTCAAAAAGTTGAAAATGGAGCTACCCTACGACCCAGCAATCGCACTACTGGGTATTTATCCTAAAGACACAAAGGTAGTG
>LNAC01001131.1:90295-125474 GCA_002007465.1 Ailurus styani
TAATCTCACAAAACAAACTGAGGGTTACCGGGGGGGTGGGGGTGGGAGGGTAGGGATAGGGTGGATGGGTTATGGACATTGGGGAAGGTTTGTGCTATGGTGAATGCTGTGAAAGGTGTAAGCCTGATGATTCACAGACCTGTACCCCTGGGGCAAATAATAATTTTAAAAATTAATATGAATAAATAAATAAACAAACAAATAAATAAAAATACATATACAACTGAAATACACAATAAGTCGGATACCAGTGAAGATTATAGAGTCAAATATAACACAATGGAAGGACAGGAGTAGGACAGGAACAGAGAGGTGCATCATACATGGGATGTTTTGGGGGAGGTCGCAGAGTTGACATTTAAGCAGATACCTGAAGAAGATTAGCTACATGGTTTTTAAACCGTGTTTTGAGCTTCCAAAATCTCTTTGAAGTCTATTAATTGTGCAAATCAAGTTATAGGTTCAGGTTTAGAGAGCAAGTTGCTAACAATCCCAAGGATAGAAAGGGACAAAACCAGTGCTTGTTCAAGAAAGCATCGAGAAAGTATGGTTTGAAAAACTCCTATTAAACACATAAAGTGGAGGAGAAGGAGGATGAAGGGAGGGGGAGAGAGAAAGAGGGAGAGGAGAAGAATTGAAAGACAAGCTTGCCTCAAATATGAGAGAAATACCTTCACAGAACGGAAGCAGAGCAGAAAAGCTTAGGGGCCTCTCACAGGGCTGCAGGCAGTGAGAGGGAGCTGGAGGCACACTCCCTGCTTCAGACCACTGGCTGGGTAAGCATGCATTGCACTCTCCTGTCTCAGTGGTCTATTTCCATCCCTGCTAAATAGATTTCAGTTGATGGCCAGTTTTGATTAATAATATTAGTGAAACTCAAAATCTTGAATAAAAAAGAAAAGAAAAAGGCAAAAAAGAAAAAGAAAAAGAAAAAGAAAGCAAGAAAGCAAGCAAGCAAGCAAGCAAGCAAGCAAGCAAGCAAGAAAGAAAGAAAGAAAGAAAGAAAGAAAGAAAGAAAGAAAGAAAGAAAGAAAACCCCACCGTGTTCCTTAATAGGTTAACTGAGGCCTTAACTCAGTATACCCATTTAGAACCAGCCTCTCCAGTGGGGGCGACTGTCCTGGCTACCCACTTCATTTCCCAATCAGCGCCAGACATTCAAAAGAAATTAAAAAAGGTGGAGGAGGGCCCTCAGACTCCCATCTCTGATCTGGTGAAAATGGCATTTAAAGTTTTTAACACCCGGTAGGCGGCAGCCAAACTTAAGCGTCAGGCCAGACTCCAGGAGAAAGTCCAACTACAGACCCAGGGCTTGGTAGCAGCCCTTAGGCCAGCTGGCTCCGGGAGCCAAGAAAGAGGGGTGACCAACCGCACCCCACCAGGGGCCTGTTTCAAATGTGGAGCTGAAGGACACTGGGCCCGCCAATGTCCCAACCCTAAAGAGCCGACCCAGCCATGCCCTCAGTGCCAAATGGAAATCGGACTGTCCCAACCTCTGGGGACCCTCGGCGCCCTATGCAGGGGTGACCCCGAGACGGTGAGTCCCGCCTTTCAACTATTCGGGTTGGAGGATGACTGACGAGGCCCAGACTCGGGCACTCCTCTCACCCATGCCAAGCCCAGGGTCAAGCTCCAGGTAGCAGGTAAGTTCATATCCTTTCTGTTGGACACGGGGGCTACTTATTCCATTCTGCCTTCCTACTCGGGTCCCAGTCATCCCTCCCCGGTTACGGTGATGGGAATTGATGGCACCTCCTCCACTCCAAGGACCACCCCTCCCCTCACATGCAGCCTGGATGGGTTCCCCTTCTCACACTCCTTCCTCATTATCCCCTCTTGCCCTATGCCTCTTCTTGGCAGGGATATCCTCCATAAACTCCAGGCCACCATACATCTTTCCCCTTCCGCCTCTACATCCTCCCACCTTATCCTTCCCTTAGTCCCCTCTATGCCATCCTCCTCCCCAAGCTGTCTCCCCTAGGTGGATCCCCAGGTTTGGGATACCTCCAGGCCTGTCATGGCAACCAACCATACTCCTGTAAAAATACAGCTTAAAGACCAATCCACCTTCCTGTCTCGTCCCCAATTTCCCATCTCAGTAACTCACCGACGGGGGCTAAAACCTATCATCGACCATCTCAGACACCAGGGCCTCCTTATCCCTATTAACTCCCCATGCAATACCCCTATCCTCCCCGTAAAAAAGTCCACTGGGGCCTACCGCCTGGTACAGGATCTGAGACTTATCAATGAGGCAGAAGTCCCACTCCATCCGATGGCCCCCAACCCATATACCCTCCTTTCTAACATTCCCCCAAACACCACCCACTTCTCTGTTCTTGAACTCAAAAATGCCTTCTTCACCATTCCTCTCCACCCTGATTCCTACTTTCTCTTCACCTTTACCTGGGAGGACCCAGATACCCATGCCTCCGGACAACTTACCTGGACGGTTTTACCCCAGGGTTTCAGGGACAGCCCTCACATCTTTGGTCAGGCCCTAGCCAGGGACCTCCAGCAATGCACCCTTGAGGCCAGTACTCTCCTCCAATATGTAGACGACCTCCTTCTCTGCAGTCACTCCCTTCCTTCCTCTCAAGAGGATACCTCCACATTACTCAATTTCCTGGGTACCAGGGGTATTGGGTAAAGCCCTCCAAGGCCCAACTCTGTACCCCCTTGGTCACCTACTTGGGTGTCTCCTTAACTCCCACCTCCAAATCCCTCACAGGAGACCACATCCGCCTCCTCTGGGAACTTCAGCCCCCTCAGAATGCGGATGAAATACTCTCCTTTTTAGGTCTGGTGGGCTTTTTTAGACACTGGATCCCTAAGTTCGCCATCCTAGCTTGGCCCCTATACAAGGCCACTAAGGACACCCCTCAGGGGCCACTAACCGACCCTAGCTCCATTCGGCATCTGTTCTCCAAACTGCGGGATTGCCTTACTTCGGGGCCTACCTTAGCCTTACCTGACCCCTCAAAACCCTTCCACCTCTTCACTGAGAAGCGTTCCAGCTCAGCCACTGGCCTCCTGGCTCAACCGGCCAGACCCACCTACAGGGCAGTGGCCTACCTCTCTAAACAGCTAGATGTCACCACCCAGGGTCAGCAGCCATGCCTCAGGGCGTTGGCGGCGGCCGCCTCCCTCACGAAAGAGGCCCTTAAACTCACTTTGGGACAGCCTCTCACTGTTTTTTCTCTCCATCAACTGGTGGATCTGATCAGCCACAAATCCTTGGCTCAGCTGACCCCCTCCCACCTCCAACTCTACCATCTACTGTTTATCGAAAACCCCCAGGATTCCCTTTCCACCTCTCCCTGCTTAAACCTGGCCACTCTCCTGCCTGCACCCTCGTCCACCTCTGATCCCTCCCATTCCTATTCCCAACTCCTGGAAGACCTAACCCCTTCACATCTGGAGCTCTCCGACCAGCCACTGCCTGACCCCAACTGCATACTGTTTGTGGATGGTAGTTCCCCCATTGCCTCAGATGGTCAATGACATGCAGCCTATACGTGGTCACTCTGGACGATGTCCTGGAGGTGGCCCCTCTCCCCATGGGGACAACCTCCCAGAAGGCAGAACTCATAGCCCTCACCAGGGCTCTCCACCTATCTAAAGGGCAGCAAGTCATGATATACACTGACTCTAGATATGCCTATCTTATTACCCACACCCATTCTGTCCTCTGGCAAGAACGGGGGTTTCTGACTACCAAGGGAACTCCCATAGCCAACGGGCCCCTCATGGCAAAGTTACTGGAGGCCCTCAGTCTCCCTGCCAAGGTGGCGATAGTTCATTGCTGAGGGCACCTAGCTTCCAAGAACCCTGTCTCCCCAGGCAACAATAAGGCTGACTCCATTGCCAGAGAAACAGCCTTAGACTCCTCCCCAGCCCCACTCCTTTTTCTCAACACTCCTCATAATCCCTCATACTCTGACGAGGAGAACCACACCCTCAAAGGGCTGGGAGGTAGACCTGGAGACAAAGGATGGATTTACATTCAGGATAAGATTGCTTTCCTGGACAACTTGATTCACACCCTAATCACTGAGATTCACCAGTCTCCCCATATTGGTCCTAAGGCCCTACATCAATTCCTACAACCTCTCTTTCACCACCGCCTTCTCCGCAAGACTACTGAAAATGTACATTGGGCCTGTAAAACTCGTTCTGCAGTTAATGGTCAAGGCGGGATCCGCAAGCCAGGGCCTAACCACCAACTCCGTGGCCACCAGCTAGACAAAGACTGGCAGCTTGACTTTACCCATATGCCCAGACACAAGACCTTCTGGTATTTACTAGCTTTAGTGGACACCTTTACAGGTTGGATTGAGGCTTATCCCATTACCAGAGAAACAGTGGACATGGTGGCTACTACACTCATTGAGCACATCACTCCGAGATTTGGCCTCCCTCGAACCCTGCAGTCAGACAACAGGCCGGCCTTCATCTCCAGCATCACACAACAGGTCTCCAAAAGCCTCAACATAACCTGGAAACTACACATTCCTTATCACCCCCAATCCTCGGGTAAGGTTGAGAGGGCCAACGGCCTTCTCAAAGAACAGCTTACCAAGCTCACCCTCAAAACCCACCTGTCTTGGCCAACCCTCATTCCCTTGGCACTCACCAGATTAAGAGCTTCCCCTAAAGGACCGTCGGGACTAAGCCCCTTCGAACTCCTGCACAGGAGGCCCTTCCTACTTGACCATAACCTCCCCGCTTCTCCTCCACCTCTCTTATCCTACCTGCCTTACTTAACTCTTCTATGGGCTCTTTTACGGGCACACACTGATGCAACTATCCCTGCCCCCAGGGACCCCAACTGAGACACGCCCCCCCAGGCCCTAAGTCCAAGGGACCAGGTCCTTCTATGGGAATTGTAATGCCGGATGCGTTGTACGCCCACCTTAGAAGACCACCAGAGACGTAAGTCAAAGCCAAGGGGCAAGGGTCGTTTATTACGAGTTCAAACCCGGACCTCCGCGTACTCGTTGCCGGTGTCACTAAGAGGTCTTGAGCAGAGCAAGTGCAGGGTTTTTATAAGCAGGTACAAACAAGTTTGGGTGGGGGTACAGACAAGTTAAGCTGATTGGTCAACTTTAAAAAAATCATACCTGGTGTTGGTTGATTGGTGCTGGGAGCCCGCGCGCGAGAAAAGCAAGCGTTCGAACAGAAGCGGAATTAGCTAGTTAGCCCTTCAAAGCGGAATTAGCTAGTTAGCCCGTGCATTGAGCAAGCATTTTTACAGAAGCAGAAGTAGCTGGTTGATAGCACCTTCAGGCGTAAACAAGTTTTGGGTGGGGTGAGGTTCGTCCAGGTCTTTCAGGAATTACGAACAAAATCCCTGCAGCCCAGGTGGACTGTCCCCCATAAGGTTGTCCTCACAATGCTCACGGTTGCCAAACTCCTGGGACACAACCCACGGGTACACATCTCTAAACTAAAACGAGCCCCACTGAGGCGGAAATGCCCCCAAATGGCTGCCTCACTGAGATGAGGAGCTCCACAGGACAACTTGGCCCTCCCCTGCCAAGTCACTCCCACATAGATAAAGACCTGCTACAGGGCCCTGGAGATCTCTAAACTAAAACGAGCCCCACTGAGGCGGAAATGCCCCCAAATGGCTGCCTCACTGAGATGAGGAGCTCCACAGGACAACTTGGCCCTCCCCTGCCAAGTCACTCCCACATAGATAAAGACCTGCTACAGGGCCCTGGAGCTAATCAGTAGTGAGACCCCACCAAAGACTAAACTGTTCTCCCAACTCTCCGGGGTGCCGCTTGAGTTTCTTGGTCGCCTCTGAACTTCCGCAGCATTTGGTTCCCTGACCGGGAAACCCAACCGCACTGGCCCATTGTGCCACCGGTATGGGACTGGATATGAGCCTCGGAGGGCAATGGAGGTCCTACCCTGGGTTTAGGCGCTCCCCGCTGATTTCAGCGGACCCAGGGCTGAGTTCTTCCAGACAGCCATGGCTCACCTCTACCCTGCTGGACCCACAAGAGGAGACCGGGGACAACTGACCAGATCCACCCGTCCGTGACGGCACCAGGTAAGCTCCGGTCTGAGTCAGGCCTGCCTAGGAAGGCAGAAGGAGAGACTGATCACCTCTCATTAGCCAGGGATACCCAGGGGGGTTGTCCAACCTGCATGAATCTGAAAAACACCTGAGTGTATGAGTGTGTCTGTATGGCTCCACCGCTTTGGCTACAGAGTCTGAGTGGGCTGCACCCTGAGTCTCACGGAGTGTCATATGGCATAATGGTCATCTACTCCACGGAGTAGCCTGGTCTGGGGCTTATACGGATAGACCTTAGCTAAGACGCTCCTAAGTTCCCGCAAGGGATGCGAGCAGGACAGCATCTGAAAGAAAAAAAACCCACCCTCTGTCTGTGACACTGTTCATGATGGGTGGGAAACCCAGTAAACCCACTGTCTTAGATTGTATACTTAAAAACTCAGGAAGGACTGAGTTCCTGTAACACTGGGAGCCCTTTCTCTACTTTCTGGCAGCACTTTGTCTCTCCTGTCTCCCCCTTCTCTTGTTTCTGCACCAATGTGGGCGCAGCCTGTGTAACGTGTGGACCATCCTCCATGCCTCCTGCACCAGGCTCCTCCTCTCTTCACTAACAAAGAGCAAGAAGGGCAACCCCCGGACCTAACTAACAGCTCCCACTCCAGATTCCCCCATCGGTCTCTCAAATAAAAATTAAAATGGGGTGTGCCCAGGTGGAACATAATTCAGTATTTGAACTAAGTTAAGTCTGTTGGCTTAATGAGGATAGATACGTCTTTCTAGTTGTGAGCACTTATCTATGGAGGTTTGCTGATGGTCAAATAAACTCGTATTATCTCTGTTGTAATTTGGTAACAAAAAGACAACTAAACTTAGTAGTTAATTGCCTGTCTTGGAAGTTTTCTTTTTTTTTTTTTTTTTAAAGATTTTTTATTTATTCATTTGACACAGAGAGAGAGAGATCACAAGTAGGCAGAGAGGCAGGCAGAGAGAGAGGAGGAAGCAGGCTCCCTGCCGAGCAGAGAGCCCGATGTGGGCCTCGATCCCAGGACCCTGAGATCATGACCTGAGCCGAAGGCAGAGGCTTTAAACCGCTGAGCCACCCAGGCGCCCCTGTCTTGGAAGTTTTCATGAGTAATTGTTAAAAGAGCTTTTAAAGTCTTTGGTAACCTGAAACTTTTAAAGTTTTGCTTGGATGATAAATGAAATTAAATTTATTGGACATCTAGGTCATTTCCAAATAGGAAAAAATGCTAAAGCATTGAGTACTGGACGTAAGTTTATGTTTTGACTTCTTATGCAAAGAAACTAAAGATACGTAAATCTGTTGATAAACATGTTTTGTGCTTAACTGGTTCAAAAAGTTGCCATCTAAAAATTCTGGGGTAACAGCAGTTCATAGTTGGCTACTCCTTAGTCTGAGGAGACTGGGGTTTCTAAGAGTGCAAAATTCTGCTAACTGTAACTGAGACTGATGGAAATAAGGAAAAAGCTCTGTATGTGGAAAAGGAGATACATAAGAAAGATATAAAGAATGGGAATGCATTTTTGTTAAAGACAGAAGAATGTAATTTTGTCCTAAATGAGACTGGTTGTTTGGAAAAAAATGGCTTGGGAGAAAGTCAGAATGCAAAGGAAAGTTGTAGAAGGTTTGTGGAGAGAAAACTTTGGAAAGGAATTTCAGGTGTGGTCAGGGTGGACTAAGATTAAAATAAATGAATTTTAAAGATTCTGATGTAAGAGTGGAAATCTGCCTTCTCTCTGTTCAAAAGGAGGAAGTTTTCTCCAATTGTTGCTCTGATCTTGATTAAGAAAATGTAAATAGTTGTTTTCGTTTGCCTGTGCAGAAAACCAGTTTCTATGTTTGGTTTTGTCAGACCCTTAAAACTTGGTAAGGTTTCAACAAAGGTTCAAGTTTTAAATTGTAAAGGAAGTCTCTTTAACTCCTTAGCCCTTTTCCTTCATATGCTAAGTTACTCAGGAAGTACTGCTAAACAATAAACCTTAGGTCACAGTTAAGTGAATACTGTAACTATTCTGGAGGTTATACCAATTCCTAAAGTTTTAATGTTTTAATAAGGTATTAAGGTATGTAATAAGATATATATGGTAATTATTAAAATGTTATGTATCATAGAAGTAACCTGATTTCCTTGCCAGCTATACTGTAAACTCTCATCTCATTGGTTCTTTAACCATGTTCATTCTGAGTTTTTGTCATTTGTAATTGTTCTAATCCTCTTATGAGTTTCATCTTCAAGAAAGCTCATATAAAGGATGTTAGAACAAATACAGGTATCCAATATATTGAAAATCCTAAAACTGAAATGGGTAAGAATTTCCAGAACTAACTAAAGCTGCATTCAACCTGAACTAGAATCAGTAACGTGGGACTAAATGAACTAAAAGATTATAATATTATGGCTCTTGCTTGAAGCATTGCTGATCCTAAACATTGTTAGAACTGATCGCATGAAAATCAATGGAACTTTTATATACACAAGGGAAATTTAAAGTTTGGCAATGTGGAAAAAAATTCACAATCTGGATTTTAAAAACTGAAAATCGCCTTTCCCAAGTTGCTTTGAGGCACAAATCTGGTAAGAGATATCTTAATTACATTCAGGGTCATCGTATAAAGAAGCAGTGACTCTTGCCTTCTTCCAAAGTCATTGTATTTTAGGGAAATAAACATCTTGGCTTCAGTCTGAAGGGGAACAAAATATGCCACCCCAAAATATGTCACTTTGTCATATTTATTCTTTTGAATTAAAGTTGCTTAAGATGTAGCTGATTAAAGGACACTCTGACCTCCTCTGTCCTCTGAAAACAGGAAATAAATCTCTCATGTGGAAGTTAACCTGCCTGTGCCAGGAGGAGAGAGACATCCTTATCACCAGAAATAAGGAATTTAGTGCCAAGAAGGCTGCATGAACAATCCTGGTTACTGCTTCACTAGGCTTAAAAGAATATAAATGGCATGTTTTAAAAATAGAAATTGAGTAAAGCTAGAGTTAAAATATTAAAAAAGAGGAAGATCCCATCTCCCTGGCTCATTCAAAAGTCAATGGATTGAAAGTTTGAGAGTTCTCTTGCCTTTTACTTTATGGAATAAATGAGAGAATAATTTCATAAGGGATTAGGCCATGGGACACATAAATTCAGTGAGAAAACAGACCAGAAAAGGAATTTAAAGAGAATCCAAGAAATCTTGGTATAGAAAACATAACAGCAGAAAAGAAACTGATATTTACAAAGGTTTACAGCTTGGTCATGAAATGTAAAAAATACTCTTTTGTAAACAAATCAAACCACTCAGTTTTTCTCTCTATCTGAACCCTCTGAAACTCAAAAGGTCTCAATAAGTATTCCTTCCTATGACAATCCTAGTCATTTATGTAAGTTTGATAAAAATCTGTTCTCCTTGTAACAAGACACCATTGGAAACATTGGTTATTTTACCAAGGCTTTGACTGGAGTGTCATATTTGAGAAAGACATGCATAAACTCAGATATGACCAAACAACTTTAAGGAACTAAGGTTTGACTTAATGAAACCTGGAGCCATCAAGCCCTTTGGAACTGTTGGCCTGGCACCCTGCTTACAGAGTTCCCAGCAGCCTCACCAGGTGAATAAAGAATGTCACTCCCTGGCAGGTGCAGGAATCTCAGGATACTCAGGGGATCTCAGGATACTCAGGGGACCTCAGGAAGAGGAATTGGCCCAAATCTACAGGTACTGCAGGAATGTCTGATGACAAGTACTTGGCTTGGCTTCTGGCCTGGAGAGGCTACTAAAAGTTCAACCTAGAGATTCCTTACAAGAAGTTCCAGCAAAGCCAATTCTAAAAGATCTATAGGATCACTCACTGTTCTTGCTGAGCTTATGTAAATAATTAGGCCAAGCTTGTTAAAACTGGACTTGTTTTTCAAATGAATCAGTCCTGATTTGGCTACTACCTCTGGAAACGAGGGTTATTTTAGAGAGAGAGAGAAAAAAATTGTGTTTCAATAACACACTTTTATGGATGTTAAACTCTAGATCTGATTGTCATTGTTTGTTTACCTAAGATAGACAACTTAAGGTAAACTTCAGAGCAGTTACCACAGTAACTCAAATGGACAATCTTCTTGCTTATTATTCTGTGGTGATAATAACAGAACCCCATGGGCACATAATTATTTAAACAGCTGAAAATGGGATTAATTCCCCAACAGTTGTGTAACTTAACTATCGGCTTGACCAAGTTCTATGTGGCTGGGATAATTAAATTCCCTAAAAGCCAGAAGCATACCCCACTCCATAAGGTTAACTATGGACTTGTGGAAATAATGGATGATCTCACTTTCTTTATAATTGGATTGGATGATGGCCTTGGGACTCCTCTTATCTTTTGACAAGTTTTCTCCCACTTGAGACGATCCTTTTTAATTAGGGTATTGTTAAGGCTGGACCTCAAAAAGGGCTTCTAAATAGTTTTATCTCTTAGTTATATTTATCTTAGAAGCCACCTCTATTGAGGTACAATTGCAAACCAAGGCCTTAACTAAGCATAGAACACCCCTCCTCATAAAAGAAGCCCCAAGGCTCACTGTGGAACAGTCCCTGACTGGAATGACTTCGCATCAGGTCCAGAGTGTCTTATAAACCAAAGGCCACCAATGGATGATGGAGGCTGACTTACTAAATACCATGCTTACAGATAGGCATGAAATAATACTTAACCTGTAAACTTTAAACCTAGTTACCCTTATGCCTGGACCTGACCATTGTACTTCTCTATAGAGCATAACTGTTCAGAGGTTATTGGGTAAGGTGACCTGGCATCAGATATGTGGAATTGACCTGTGACCCTGGTTCCCCCTCCCCAGTGAATAGGTCACTGCATCTTGGGTTTGGTTTGGTTTCATGGACACATTATTACTAAAACCATCACTACTCCAGCTAACCTCCCCAATTTAAAGTGGAGATGGACATGATCTGTTTTTAATTGATATGAGTCACTTAACACCCAGTTTTACTCCATCTTTAAGGCTAAAGGATGTCAGTTAGCATATAGAAGCCCTTAACAGACCTACCATGAAGGCACTCAGTGATTCACTAAATAGCATCCCCTTACTTAATGTCAAAGTCACACAGATGCGCAAAGCTGTCCTACAAAATGGAATGGTCTTAGATGTCCTAACAGCTGCACAGGTGCAATCATCAAAACAGACTGTTGCGTGTACATCCCAGATTATCACAAAATGACACAAGAGTAATACAAGATTTGAATGCCCAAAGTGGGGCTCTATAAAGTTCCCCTCTCTCTCAGTGATTGGTTTACTTCACATCGACAGATGATCCTTACCACTCACAGAGATACTTCTTTACTGTCAGCATTGGGTTCAGCTTCCTCCATCTGGTAACTCCCTATACATTTCCCCAACTGACCAATATTGACCCATAGGTAGGGACAGCTCTACGCCCCTATTCAGCAGGAAGAAGTTACAGAAGATGAGACCTTCCACCTTCAACAGCCTTAAAGATTTAAGGGTCAAAATTTTTCAGGGGAAATAATGGGGAACAGAGGCTAGCTGAAGACACAGCAGAAGCTGACAACCTACAACCCCAGGGGTTTTTCTTCTCTTCTGTGAGGACATCTTCAGATGTTGCAATGTTAATGAATTTACTTCTGACTGTGTACTTGTTTTCTCTGTTTCATTTTACTCAGACCTATAGTTTCAGTCCTGAGTGACTCCTGGCATATGAGGTCATCGTGCCGCAGTACTCTCCCTCTTATTAGGAGCCGAATACTTGCCAGAGTTGTCACTGGGGCATCAGGACACAGAGCTTCCATTAACTACTATTATAAGTTTTCACAGGAACTCAATGACCATATGGAACACATCGCGGACTCCTTGACATCCTTGCAGACGCAGCTCACCAGTCTGGCCGCAGTTACTGTGCAAAATCGATGGGCCCGAGATCTCCTCACTGCCGGAAAGAGGGGAACCTGCTTATTCCTACAGAAGGAATGTTGTTACTACATCAATCAGTCCGGAATTGTTAGGGCCAAGGTACAAGAGCTCCGAGATCCCATCCAGCAGCGTTGAGAAGAGCTTGCTTGCTACATGGAGTTTCAACCCCTAGACATGGACATCATGATTACTTCCTCTTGCTGGCCCCCTCCTGTCCTTGTTTCTCCTGATAACTCTGGGGCCTTGTATCCTTACCAGCCTCGTTCGCTTTATTAGGGAAACTGTCTCTCAGCACACGACGGCTTGTATCCTCGCCCTCCAGGAATATCAGCCCCTAGATGTAAATGATGATCTCTAGGGGAACCCTGTCAATCATCAAGAGGGGGGAACATGAGGCAGAAATGCCCCCAAATGGCCTCCTCACTGAGATGAGGAGCTCCACAGGACAACTTGGCCCTCCCCTGCCAAGTCACTCCCACATAGATAAAGACCTGCTACAGGGCCCTGGAGCTAATCAGTAGTGAGACCCCACCAAAGACCTAAACAAAGACCTGTTGCATGGCTCCGAACCAATCAGCGGTATGACCTTGTGAAAAATTCCTAGTTTGCCTATAAATGCCCTCCCTAATCACAACTAGGTGCTCAGCCTTTGTGAAACTATTCCGCTGGGGCCGCCGGCATAATAAACTGTTCTCCCAACTCTCCAGGGTGCCGCTTGAGTTTCTTGGTCGCCTCTGAACTTCCACAGCACCATCACAGGATGCCTGGACCTCACAGGCCCTGGAGCCCATTAAACTGCAGATATCCCACACTGCCTCTCCTCCTCCTCCTCCTAATCTCAATTCCTTCCCCTAGCTGTTCCTCCAGTGATCCAGGGTTTTGATGGTGATTCTACCTTACTGAGATCTGGACCAGCAGTACTGTCACTTGGTCCAACCTCCTCACCACCACAGATTGTCAGCCAGGAGGATGCCAGGCCCCCGTTAACTTCACCATACCTGCCTTTCTTTACATCCAGCGAGGCTCCTCTACCCCCGCCGTACCTGTCCCAGCAGCTGTGGACAGCCACTGAGGCATCGGCAGAGTCCCTGGCATCCCTACAGCAGCAGATTCCCTCAGTGGCCCAGGTGGCCTTGCAGAATCGATGTGCTCTGGACCTCCTCACTGTGGACAGAGGCAGGACCTATATGTGCCTCAACGAGGAATGCTGCTACTATGTCAACAAAACAGGTGTAGTTGAAACCAACATCCACACCCTGGCCAAAGTCCCTGAGTCTCTCCGCAACCGATACCCTCCCGAGGCGCCTGTCTCATCCCAATGGTGGCATTCCTCTCCAACAGCCTGGTTACTCTTCAGTCCTAACCCCGCTAATCCTCCTATGCATATTGCTAATGGTGGCCCCTTGTATCCTCCGATTCATCCAACAGAGGATCCATGAAATATCACGGGTGACTGCAAACCAGCTCCTCCTACACCCCTACTCCCTCCTGCCCACATCTGAGGACCCCTATGATGCCCCCCTATCAGCAGGAAGTAGCCAGATCTGAGTCATCGACCCATTACACCAAAAGGATTGGAACATTGGGCCCACGGGTCTGGGGAACTGAGGAAGCCACAAGATGGCAACAAACCTGCCATCTTACCACACCACCCTGGGAGTTTTTCAGGGGACTTCCCGCCCTCATCAGCTTCCGCATCTGAAAAGACCACCAAAACCAGAACTTAGGCGGGAAACCGAAAGCGGGAAACTCCACCCAATCCTCTACCAATTATAGTCATGTTCCCCCGTTCCACCCAAATCCAATAAAAACCCATGCATATCCTCTTCGGGCGCGACCTCCCCCACTCCCTTCTCTTGGAGTCATGGTACCTCACCCAAGGGCGCCTCTATTAAAACTCCCCTCATGCCTGTTCCATCTGGTGTCTCACTTAATCCACCATTACTGGGAGAGCTACTGGGAAACCTTACAACTGGATCCTGGTTTCACTGAACTGTTCAAATGTTTGTTTGTTTGTTTTTTTAGATTTTTATTTATTTGACACAGAGAGAGAGATCACAAGTAGGCAGAGAGGAAGGCAGAGGGAGAGGCGGGAAGCAGGTTCCCCACTGCGCAGAGATCCCCAATGTGGGGATCAATCCTAAGACCCTGAGATCATGACCTGAGCCAAAGCAGAGGTTTAACCAACTGAGCCACCCAGGCACCCCGAACTGTTGCAATTTTTAAAAAAGATTTATTTACTTGAATGGGGTGTTGAGGGGCAGAAAGAGAGGGAGAGAAAGTCCCAGACAGACTCTGAAGATCATGGAGCCCAGTGAAGGGCCCAATCCCACAACCATGACCTGAGCCAAAACCAAGAGCTGGATCCTCTACTGACTGACCCACCCAGGTACCCCTGAACTGTTCCATTTTTTAAAAATATTTATTTTCTTTATGTTTTAATTTTAATTTTTTTTTTCTCCTGGATTTGGGCTTTTCTCTCCTTCTAGCTCATTTAGATATAAGATTAGATTGTTTGTGAGATTATTCTTGCTCTTGGGATAGACCTATAATGTTATAGTCTCTTAATTTTAAATTTTAAATCCAGTTATTTAACACCTAGCATTATATTAGTTTCAAGTGTACGATCTAGGGATTCAACACTTCCAAACATTACACTGTGCTCATTAAAAGTGCACTTGCTAATCCTCATCACTTATTTAAACCATCCCCTCACCTACTTCCTCTGGTAACCAAATAGTTTGTTCTTTATAGCTGAGAGTCTGCTTCTTGGTTCTCTCTCTCTCTCTCTCTCGTTTTTTCCCCCCTCTGTCAATTCTTGTTTTATATCCATTTTAATTGCTTCACATATTTGGATGCTCCCATGCTGGGTGAATTAATATTTACTACTGTTATAGCATCTTGTTCAACTGTTCACTTTATCATTATATAGTGTCTTTCTTTGTCTCTTGCAACAGAGTGTGTTTTAAAGTATATTTTGTCTGGAACGCCTGGGTGGCTCAGTTGGTTAAGCAGCTGCCTTCAGCTCAGGTCATGATCCCAGGGTTCTGGGATCGAGTCCTGAATTGGGCTCCTTGCTCAGCAGGGAGTCTGCTTTTCCCTCTGTCTCTGGCTGCCACTCTGCCTATTGTGCTCTCTCTCTCTCTCTCTGACAAATAAATAAATAAAATATAAAAAAATAAAGTATATTTTGTCTGATATAAGTATTGCTACCCCAAATTTCGTTTTGCTTCCATTCTCCTGGAGCATTTTTTCATATACCTACAGGCCAATTGGATATATTCTTTGGGAAAATATTCACTTATATTTGTTGTCCATTGTTCAATAATTTCTTATATCTATCCATCTACCTATATATCATGTATCTATCTATCTGTCTTTTGTTTATTTTTTGTAGGGAGTTCCAGATTTCTAAGTATTCTAAGCAAGACACCAGAATTTGAACAATTCCAGCAGTATCCACTAAGTGACACCCTACATTCTTTTCCAAAGTCTATTTCTTTTATTTTTATAAGTATTCTAAAATCTTTTTTTTAAATGCTACTTTTAAAAATTTTTAAGTGTTAATTTTAATTCTGGTTAGTTAACATACAGTGTTATATTAATGTCAGGCGATTCATCACTTACATACTCATCATAATGTCTCATCATAAGTGTCCTCCTTAATCCCCATCACCTACTTCACCCATCCCCTCACTCACCTCCCCCCGTTAACCTCTACTCTGTTCTCTATAGTTAAGAGATTGTTCCTTGATTTGTCTCTATGTCTCATTTCTTTATCCCTCTGCTTATTTGTTTTGTTAAATTTGCTATGTGAGTGAAATCATATGATATTTGTCTTTCTCTGACTTATTTTGCTTAGCATTATACTATCTACCTTAATCCATGTCATTGCAAATGGCAAGATTTCATTATCTTTTATGGCTGAATAATATTCCGTTGTGTATATGTACCACTTTATCCATTCATCAGTTGATAGATGACACTTGGCTGCTTCCATATCTTGGCTATTTTAAATAATGCTGTTATAAACATCTGGGTGCATGTATCTCTTTGAATTAGTGTTTTTTACCCTCTGGGTAAATACCTAGTACTGTGATTGCTGGATCTATTTTTAACTTCTTGAGGAACCTCCATACTGTTTCCAGGGTCACTACACTAGTTTGTGTTCCCACCAATGGTACAAGAGGGTTCCTCTTTCTCTCTATCCTTGCCAACACTTGTTTCTTGTGTTGTTGATTTTAGCCATTTTGATAGGTGTAAGATCATACATCATTGTAGTTTTGATTTATATTTCCCAGATTCTGAGTGATACTGAGCATTTTTCTGGTGTCTTTTAGCCACTTGGATGTCTTCTTTGGAGAAATGTTTGTTCATGTCTCTTTACCAGTCTTTTTAACTTTTAACTTAATTATTAGAATGGGTAAATGATTTAAGTAAAGTCACAGGATACAAAATCAATGCACAGAAAAATGTATGCACTAATAATGAGGTACTAGAAAGAGAAATTTAAAAAACAGTCCCATTTATAACACCAAAAATAATAAAATACCTAGAAATAAACTTAACCAAGGATGTGAAAGACCTGTATTCTGAGAACTATAAAACACTGATGAAAAAAAATTGAAGATGATACAAACAAATGGAAAGATATCCCATGCTAAAGGATTGGAAGAATCAATATTGTTGAAATATCCATATTACTCAAAGCAAGTTAGAGATGTAATGTAATTCCTATCAAATACCAATGGCATTTTTCACAGAACTGGAAAATTTGTATGGAACCACAGAAGGCTCTGAATAGCCAAAGCAATCTTGAAGAACAAAGCTGGAAGCATCATAGTTCTGGAGTTCAAATTATATTACAAAGATGTAGTAATCAAAACAGTATGGCCAAGAAATAAACACACAACTCTATGGTTAATTAGTCTTTGACAAAGCAGAAATGAATATCCAATGGGAAAAAGACAGTCTTTTCAACAAATGGTGTTGGGAAAACTAGATAGCAACATGCAAAAGAATAAAACTGAACCACTTTCTTACACCATACACAGAAAGAAATGCAAAATGTAGATATCTTCTCACACCTATCAGTAAGACTAAAATAAAAAATACAAGAAATAAGAAGTGTTGAGAATGTAGAGAAGAACAAACACTTGTGCACCTTTGATGGGAATGCAAATTGGTGCAGCCACTGTAAAAAAAATTACGGAGTTTCCTCAAAAAATTTATAGTAGAATTAAGAGTAATTCCACAACTGGGTATTTTCCCAAAGAAAATGGAAATATTAATACTAGAGAATAAAACCTCCCTTATGTTTGTTGCAGTATTACAGTAACCAAGATATGGAAGCAACCCACATGTCCCTCCATAAAATAATAGATATAGATATGTTATGTGGCATACATATGTACAATGGAATAATACTGAGTCATGAAAGAGAATAAAATCTTGCCATTTACAACAATATAGATGGACCTAAAAGGTATTATCATGCTAAGTGAAATAAATCAGACAAATACTATATGATTTCAATTATATGTGGAATTTAAGAAATAAACAAAAGGGAAAAAAAAGACAAAAACAGATTCTTAAATACAGTGAGTGAACTGGTGGTTTCCAGAGAAAGGTTGGTGGGGAATGAATGAAATAGATAAAGAGAAGAAAGAATATACTCATCTTGATGGTCACTGAGAAATATATAGAATTGTTGAATCATTATATTGTACACCTGAAATTGATATAATGTTGCATTGTAAACTTGAAAGTTGATTTGAGAGTAAAGATTTAATGTTCTCACTATATCAACAACAGGAAAATAATTATGTGAAGTTAAAGATGTGCTAATTTACTTTATTGTGGCAATTATTTTGCAACTTATATAGGCATCAAATTACCAAACTGTTCACTTTAAACTTAGACAATGTTAAACTTAGAAAATGTTATAAACTTAGACAATTGAGATTATAAAATAATTTCAATAAAACCAGGGAAAAGATCATTGAAAACACTTGCACACACAAATGCACACACACACATATAGCAGGTTTGGGGCACTGTTTATTTCACCAGAATAAACCTTTGGGATATACTTTTCCACCCTCAAACCTTGAGTACCACCTCAAATTTTTTTTCTGAAGATCCTTCTAGTTATCTTGTATAGCTTTTATTCACTATTTAGAATAGCTGTATTCAGCCATTATCAAACTGGTTGTTACCAGTCTTGGAGTAAACAATACCACAAAAATTAATTTTAATAAATTGTATTCAAAAAAGGCATAGCAGTATACATTTATACCAGCAAAGCACAAAGATGCCTATTTCCACATATCATATCCACCAATTTTATTTTTTTAAGATTTATTTATTTATTTGAGAGAGAAAGAGAGGGGGTATGTGCACATGAATGGGAGGGGCAGAGGGAGAGGGAGACAGAGAATCTCAAGCAGACTCCCTGCTGAGCTCAGAACTGGACACAGTTCTGACCTCACAACCCTGAGTCAAAATCAAGAGTCAGGCACTTAACTAACTGAGCCACTGAGGCACCCCCACCCATTAATAGATTTTAGAGTCCTTTCTGGTTTTTTATGCATTGAGTGATATTAAATAGTATATACTACAATTAATTTTTATTCTCTGTGGGGCATGGCTGTTTATGGTTAATTATGAATTTTGCAATATATTTCACTCATAAACTTTCATTTTGACTCCTAAGAGCTGGTATCAGAACCATATCCTCAGTGACAGAAAACTAAAGAAAATTTTATTTACTTCAAAAGAATCTTGCCTTGGGCCTTATTTGGGACTCACAATTCCAACAGAAGTTTATCTCTTTTGTCATAGGAAAGTTGGGATCACCCAAGATTACATGTTCACAATATCAGAGACAAGCTTTATGTGGATGCCCTTTTCAGCTCTTCATCTCAGTAGTGGCTGACCAGCTTCCTGTCCATATTCTATGTCCTATGCACTAGAGACATCAACCACTCTGGTCATATGCAGCAATCTGTGTTTTCATATGTTTCCATATGCAGTCATGGATCTCATCCTGAGAAGTTCAATGCAACTCCATGCCAATATTCATCTAACCAACTGTGAAATTTTGCTTGTCTCTGTTGGTCACTTGAAATTTACTGATGGTCCCGGCTGTACCACTCTTGGTAAAACTTACAATTACTTTGCATAGACCACCAACCCCCCAAAATTCTCCAACTTTTATGCATCAAAGGTGACCCCCCTTACCCAATTATTATAAGTGAATGATAGTGTCTAATAAGAGCTTAAAAGTATCTCATAAGGAAAAAGGCAATCTGAATATTTACTGATTGCAGAGAGTCTGTTGAATATGTACCATGGCCAAAGGGTAACTTCTCAAGATAGGTGGCAGTAAGTGAAGCTTTTTGAGACCCTTATTTCCACTCTATAACTTGAGTTACAATTGCCCTCACTGGATGAGGGGTCTGAAGCTAGAGCTAGGATGGGTGTGGAAAGACTTTAAATCAAAAGAAATCCCAAGTGCACTTACCAATAGCAGATGTTTTTACTCAAAGCTAGGTACATTAATTTCTGAAGGGAGAATCTTTTTGAACTATACATAAACTGACTCTTGCCAATATGAGAATGACTAGGAAATTTTCTACACAAGACAAGCAGGGGAATAAAGCCAACATGTTGAACTTGCGAGGGAATTCAAAATAATTACTATTGTTTCTCCTAATAAGATCCGTTCCTGGGGTGCCTGGGTGGCTCAGTTGGTTCAGCACCTGCCCTTGGCTCAGGTCATGATCTCAGGGTCCTGGAATCAAGCCCACATCAACCCTGCTTCTCCTTCAGCCTCTGCCTGCCACTCCTCCTGCTTGTACTCTCTCTCTGTCAAATAAATAAAATCTTTTTAAAAAAAGACCAAATTCTTTTTACATATAAGTCGCATTTGTCTTTCATAAGAAATTGGTACTTCTAACAACAGAAATGAACAAGAACAGAATCACCAATAACATGAAACAGAGGTAAGCCTCAAAGGACACTGAGAAATATCTAAATATTGGAGGTACAAAAGGAGAAGATTGGAACTTTGTTTACGCTTATAAACTGATATGAGGGCGCCTGGGTGGCTCAGTGGGTTAAAGCCACTGCCTTCGGCTCAGGTTATGATCCCAGGGTCCTGGGATTGAGGCCCACATTGGGCTCTCTGCTCAGCAGGGAGCCTGCTTCCTCCTCTCTCCTCTCTCTCTGCCTGCCTCTCTGCCTACTTGTAATCTCTCTCTGTGTGTCAAATGAATAAATAAAATCTTAAAAATAAATAAATAAATAAAATAAACTGATATGAAAAACAGCAGTTAAATCAACACATTTTGGAAACAAATGGTTAGAATCTGAGAGAAATTCCTTAACAAAGTACAATTGCATTAATATTGCCAGCAGAATTCCATGATGTGATGTGCCCATAAAAGTTCTTCATACTGATAAATGTGCTTGTGGATGCTCCTGAAGTCTTTTTCCTTGACTCTAGATAGCTGTTTTCCACCTGATACTTATGTGTTCTGTTTAGAGGTTGGATGTTTCCTCAGGATTTTCTGAAAAGCCCCTATCACGTCTTTGTTTCTCAAGCTGTAGATGAGTGGATTTAACATAGGTGTGAGAACAGTGCAAAATACAGACACAGCCTGTTCTTGCTCAGGAGTGTGGGAGAAACCAGGTGTCATAAACATATAAACACATGGTCCTAGATAAAAAGTTACCACTGTAAGATGGGATGAGCATGTGGCCATGGCTTTGTTCCTGCCCTGGGGAGATTTCATATGAAGAACAGTGAGGAAGATGAAAGTGTAGGAAGCAATGATAAGTCCAAAAGGGACAATGATAAAAGCAATGCCCATAACAAAGACCACCAGCTCATAAGTGGAAGTGTCTTTGCATGAAATCTTCATGATTGCTGGCATCCCACAGAAGAAATGGTGGATTTCTCTGGAGCCACAGATAGGTAAACTCATGGTATAGGATGTATGAGCTGTGGAAGCTAAAATGCCTCCAATCCAAGACACCATGGCCATTTGCAGACAGATCCTGAGGTTCATAATCACTGCATATCTCAAAGGATTACACACAGCTACATATCAGTCATATGCCATGAGCGTCAAGAGAATGCATTCAGCACCCCCAAGAGTAAAGAAGAAAAATATCTGTGTTCCACAGGCAAGACGTGTGATGTTTTTCTTCCAGAGAAAAAGTTTAACATCATCTTTGGAACAGTACTACTGATGAGGGCCAGATCTACAAGAGAAAGCTGGCTGAGCAGAAAGTACATTGGGGTGTGGAGCGTCAAGTCTATCCATATGAGAAAGAGCAGAATGAAGTTCCCAGTGACTGCAGCCAGGTAGATCAGGATGATAGTGTAGATAAGAATGCTGACACACTTCATATTGGGGAAGAGTCCTGAGAGAATAAAATCTGTTATTAATGTCTCATTTCCTCCTTCCATGGTTGAACCTAAAGAAGAAGGCAAGGAAAATAAGAGCAAAGGAAACATTATAAGGTTTATCAAAATATATTTTTTGTTTTGTGTCAGTTATTGCTGTAATAATGCAAAGTAAAAAATAACTCTATAGGGGCTCCTGGGTGGCTCAGGCGCTAAGTGTCTGCCTTTGGCTCAGGTCCTCCCTGCTTGGTGGGGAGCCTGCTTCTCCCTCCCCAACTCCCCTTGCTTGTATCCCCTCTCTCACTGTCAAATAAATAAATAAAATCTTAAAAAGATAACACTATGAACTTAAGTGAGTTATGACAACAAACATGTTTTCTCATTCCCATATCTACAGGTCAGTTTTGGTTTAAGTTGAAAGTCAGGCACAGATATACTTCACCACATGTCTCTCATTCTGTGGCTTGCTTTTCTCAAGAAAAATGCCAGAAGCTAAAAAGAAGCAACCAGAATCACATGATTGCCCCTGAGGTCTGAGCTCAGGATTGACTCCATCATTTCCAACCCAATGCCAGTGACTGAAGCAAGTCACACATAAAAGCCCAACATCAATGGGTGAGAAAGTTCCACACACAGTAAGTCATGAAAGAATGGAGATTGATGAAGGGATTGGAAGCAATTAATATAATCTATATGTTTCTCAAAGCCCCTAGATCACCATCCTCAATTTCATGGGCTTGATGCTGAGTTTTCAGATATTTCATGATTCAATTCTTAATCTTCTGTTTAATGTGTTCTGTTAAGCCCCAGCAATGAAGATCTATGGATTTCCTATGATCACAAACTAATTTCACTATGGTGAATGACTCAAAATCATAGGTATCACTTAATATATGAACAGTTAGGCATGCAACATGAACACTTAGAAGTCCTTTGCCTGTGGATCTGGTTATATAAATCCATAGAAAAAACCACATATGGGTGTGAAGTAGAGTGCTATGAAATAAATCTGGCATCCCTGTACTTGAACAGAAGTTGGGATGTCATTTCCTAAAACAGTATATGTCAACCAAGAGAAGAATGGATATTGTCTGTGATGTGTTCTCATTTAGATTTATTCATAAGAACTCAATGTGAACCACATCAGGATAAACTCAGAAATAATGATGAGGGGCTCCTGTTGGCTCAGTTAGTTAAGCATCCAGCTTTTGGTTTTGGCTCAGGTCATGAACTCGTGGGTTGTGGGATAGAGCCCTACCTCAGGGTCCTCACTCAGCAGGGAGTCTGCTTGAAGATTCTCTCCCCCTGTGCTTCTTCCCCCTACCCCCAACTCAAGCTCACTCTCTCTATGTATAAAATAAATAAATAAATCTTAAAAAAATAATGATAAAATCAATTTCCATAAGCTAAAAATTAGAAATTATTTTATGCCTATGTTCAAGAAGGAAGATACCCTTCCCTGCAAGTTTATAGAAGTGGAAATGGAGTTTTCTATTCTAAGAAGCTTGGAATAAGCTAGAAGAAACCAACTGTGATATGTAAATTTTGTGTGAGCATGTCACTAATTACTCAGATGGCATTTAGGCATTAAGAAAACATAAATTTACAACAAACCTATAAAAGAGAAAAATGAAGTTAAGGTGTGGGGTAAAGGAAAAATTTCAGAAGATAACCTCTGATTAAGACATGAAAGTTCTATTAGGATTTTTCACTCTCCCAACCAACACTACTAAGTGATGCATGCTAGTGACACAAGTGATGATATATAAATTCCTACTGAAAACATGAAGATATACTGAGGATTTACTGTTAATGCTGCTTTAACTGATATTTATTAAGTTTATTTACTTCTGGGACCCAATAATTATGTCTTCCTATCAGCTGACTATTGAATTTTCAGGTCGAGGGTATGGAAAGCTCTTAGTGACAAGAATATGGAAGTTGAAAAAATAATCAGATCAAAAAGATGATTTAATTAAGTAAAAATGTTCTTAATGTTTGTCCCATACTCTTTTTTTTTAAGATTTTATTTATTTATTTGACAGAGAGAGATCACAAGTAGGCAAACAGGCAGGCAGAGAGAAAGAGGAGGAAGCAGGCTCCCCGCTGAGCAGAGAGCCCAATGTGGGGCTCGATCCCAGGACCCTGAGATCATGGCCCGAGCTGAAGGCAGAGGCTTTAACCCACTGAGCCACCCAGGTGACCCTCTCCCATATTCCTAAAGTTGCACCCAGTTTATTGAACTAAATATTCTCCCCTGGCTTCTCAAGTTGCTCGGAGGGACTCTCTTAAAGGGAAATACTATCCTGAAGAGGGGCAAAACAGTAGATATGATTATTTGGAAACCAGGTCGATCTTTTTTTCCCCCCATTTTACCTGTGCTCATGTACCCACACACACTGGATTTTCCTCAACCCATCATGCTTTCCCAAGTAGTGATGTTCCTGGTTACTTCCTGAGGGAAGCGAGGTATTGAGAGACTTGAATATTTTGGTTTCCACCTGCAGGTAGTATTTCTGAGATCATATACACAATTACAATTATGCAGGACAGTGGCAAGTTCCCCAGGGGATCCTTGAGCAAATAGGAAACCACAGAGGAGGTAAGTCCCTAGGCCTCCAGTAACTGATTTGTTTACTTCCATTGAAGTGGATTTTGCTCAAAACAAGATGATGGAAGAAAATTACCCTTATTATGAGGATTTTATTCTACTGGGTTGCTTGAATATGACCTATATTTTGGCCTCTCCTGGGGGTCTCATTTATTTGGGATTTATTTTCTGACTCATCAACAAGAATCATGTTCTTGTGAACCCTTATTGAACTTACATGAAGGTGGTGAAATTATCTGGTAGTAGATCGGGAGGGAATATTTCTCTTCTGGAGATTCATAAGCATTATGTGTCAGGATAAACAGATATTTGCCATCATGAAACATGGCCATTTTAGTTTTTTAATAATTTATTTTCTAATGATTTACACATGTAATACATAAATATATTATTAGTGAAAAGACTTTTTAAAAATGCACAATCACAGGGTCGCCTGGATGGCTCAGTCATTAAGCATCTGCCTTCAGCTCAGGGCATGATCCCAGGGTCCTGGGATCGAGTCCTGTGTCAGGCTCCCTGCTCAGTGGGAAGCCTGCTTCTCCCTCTCTCACTCACCCTGCTTGTGTTCTCTCTCTCGCTGTCTCTCTCTCTTTCAAATAAATAAATAAATAAATAAAATCTTTCTTAAAAATGCACACAAGGGCACATGTCACTAGTGAAATCCACTTATTGTTCTCTCTCCCCATTTTCCTCAAGGTAATTATTGATAACAAATTGCTGTGCATCTTTCCAACCTTTTCTATTCAGTATACACAGATATGAGATTTCTCAATGCTTCATTTGTAATTTTTTAAGATAAATATTTATTGGGCGCCTGGGTGGCTCAGTGGGTTAAAGCCTCTGCCTTCAGCTCAGGTCATGATCTCAGCATCCTGGGATCGAGGCCTGTATCGGGCTCCCTGCTCAGCAGGGAGCCTGCTTCCTCCTCTCTTTCTGCCTGCCTCTCTGCCTACTTGTAATCTCTCTCATGCTCTGTGTCAAATAAATAAATAAAATCTTAAAAAAAAGATAAATATTTATTTTGGAAGATCTTTTAGAAAGATTAAAAAAAAGATGCAAGAAAAATAGAAAGAAATGCTACATACCAGTTTCACTTAATGTTAACCATCATGTGTTTCTTAAAACTAAGAAACTAACATTGGTATACTGCTATTTTTAAAAATTAATTTCTACACCCTGTTTGGAGCCCAATGCTGACCTAAACTCACAACCTGAAATCAAGACCTGAGCCCACATCAAGAATCTGATGCTTAACCAACTGAGCCACCAAGGTGCCGCTGGTATATTACTATTGACTAAACTCCAGATTTCAGGTGGATGTCACCAACCTCCCCACTATTGTCAGGTTTTTCCTGTTCCAGAATTCAATCCAGGATACTATGTTTCATCTAATTATCAGTTTCCTTATTCTCTTCTGATCCATTTGTTCATGATCTTGACACAAGAGTATTGGTCAGAAACTTAGGGATGATTACAGTATCGATGATATTATGTTATATCAGGCAATACACAGCATCAACATGAGTTATCGATGGTGTCTATTAGCCTTCATCACTTAGTTAAGATAGTGTTAGCCAGGATTTCTTCATTTTATTTGTTTGTTTGTTTATTTATTTAAGGATTTTCTTTATGTATTTGACAGAGACACAGCAAGAGAGGGAACACAAGCAGGGAGAGTGGGAGAAACAAGCTTTCTGCGGAGCAAGGCACCCAATGCAGGGCTCAAATCCAGGACCCTGGAATCATGACCCGAGCTGAAGTTAGATGCCCAACTGACTGAGCCACCCTGTGCCCTGGGATTTCTCCATTTTAAAGTTACCATTTTTCCTTTTCTATACTCTATTTTTATTTTTTATTTTTTTAAAAAGATTTTTATTTATTTATTTGAGATATTTATTTATTTGAGAGAGAGGGCGGGGCAAAGAGAGAGGGTAAGGGAGAGAGACAATCTCAAGCAGACCCATGCTTAGTGTGAAGCCAATGACCCTGAAATCATGACCAAAGCAGAAACCAAGAGTCAGATGCCCAACTGACTGAGCCACCCAGGAGCCCCTACATATCTTATTTTTAAAGGTGAGCCACACTCAAGAGGATAAGGGCTTAAGCTCCACCTTCAGGAAATGAGTATCTACATATTTATTATTTGGGATTCTGTAAGGAATATTTTTCCCTTCCCTATTTATTTGTTAAACCATTTATCAGTATGGTCTCATGTATGTATATATTAAACTTTGTGCTATCTTCCAACAGCATGTTATTTATTCATTGTGTAAATATCTAGGGGTAAGATTGCTTGTTTTTATGATAAGTTGTTCTTTACTTAATAAAAAATTGCAAAATTGCCTTTGAAAGTTCTGTACCATTTTGCATTCCCACCTTGGTATTGCTAGTTATTTGGATTTTAGCCATTCTAACAGATGTGTTGTGGTATGTCATATAATTTAAATTTGATTTGTATTACTCAAACTGCTAACAGGTTTGATCATCATTTAATTACTTTTGAGTAAAGTTCCAGATCAAGTCTTTTGTTATATATATATGCTAATTATTTACAATTCAGAATTTTTATGTTTTATACACAAGTTCTTCATCAGCTATGTTCTTTACAAATGTATTTCATTCTATGGTTTGAAATTATATTCTCTTATAATGACTTTTAAAAACATCTTTAGAGGGATATAATTCAAATATTATGAAATTCACTTACATAATGTATACAATCAAATTAATGTAGTATATTCAGTCATACAACAATCATTACAATCTAATGCTAGTACATTTATTACCATTGCAAAAAGAAACTTGTACTGAATAACAGTCAATGTCCATCCCCCCTTTTCCCAGACATAGGCCATCACTAATCAAAATTTATGTCGATGAAATCATACAATATGAGCTTTTTTATAGCTTGCTTCTCTCACTTAGCATGTGTTCAAGTCTTGTGTGTGTTGTAACATAAATCAGTACTTCATTCCTTTTTATTGACAAGTAATATTTCATTGTGTGGTACACCAAAGTTTGTTTATACAGTCATCACATAATGAGTTTTTGGCTTCTGTTTTGTGTATATTAAGTATAATTTTCCATGAATAGAAATAGTGTATGTATGTGTGACCACATTTTCTTTATCCATTCATATGTTGAATGGATTTTCTTGGGTTCACTGTGTCAAGTCTTTTCTAATTTCAGTTATTGTATTTTTTATTTCTATTTTTTTAACTTTTATTTCTGATATAAAGCCCTATCCCTATGAATAATCATATATTTTCATTGCTCTTGGATGTTAAAAAATGAAAATGCTGGATCAAATGGTAATTCTATGTTTAACATTTTGTAGAAGTGACACAGAGTTTATCAAAGTGACCGCACCACTTTCCAGTTCCACCAGCACTGTATGAGCGTTACAATTACTTCACATCTTTGCAACATTTATTGTCTGTTATTTTTATCTTAGACATCCTAATGGGTATGGAGTGGCATTTCATTGTGGCTTTGACTTGCATTTTCCTACTGACTAGTGATGGATGTTAAGCACCTTTTCAGTGCTTCTCTTACCATTGTATGTCTTCTTCAGAGAAATGCCTACTTAAATCTTTTGACCATTTTAGTGGGGTTCTTCAGCTTTATTATTTTTTTCTAGATGTAATGAGAAACAATTGACAGATACAATGATATATGTTTAAAGTGCATAATGTGATCATTTGATAAACATATGCATTATGAAATAATCACCAAGATGAATATAATTAACATACTCATCATATCACAAGTTAAATATTTTGTGGCTGTGGCTGAGAATGGTTAATATATCAGCAAATTACTCTCTTAGTCCCAGCAAACTTCAAGTACTCAATGGCATATTAACTGTACATTGTTGTCAGAACTTGTTCATCTTAAGTGGAAGTTTGTACTTTAAACTTCACCTCCCTGTTTTCCCCTCCACCCAGCTCTTACAGCCATCTTATATATATTTTTTCTCTTTATAAAATAAGTTTCAAAGAATCTACTTATATTAAACAGTTTGTTTTTCTCTGGCTTATTTCAGTTATCATAGTGCCTTCTACTTTAATCTATGTTGTCAGAAATGACAGGAATTTCTTTTTTTAATTGCTTAATAGTGTATGTATGTGTGACCACACTTTCTTCATCCATTCATATGTTGAAGGACACTTAGGTTGTTTCCATATTTGACTACTGTGAAAAATGGTGCAATGAACATGAGAGTGTAGAAATTTCTGTGAGATGCTGATATTATTACATTAGATAGAGGCACTAATTTCCCTAAATCTATTCTCATGGTCCATAGCTCTTTCTTTTGTGCATCTTCATTATTTTCCATGATCCTCTCTTCTATATCACTTATCCTTTCTCTTGCTTCTTCTAACCTTGGGTTCACTGCATCAAGTCTGTTCTAATTTCAGTTATTGTATTTTTTATTTCTGACTATTTTTTTAACTCTTTTATCTCTGATATAAAGCCCTACCCTGAAGTCTTCCATCCTTTTCTCAAACCCAGCAAGTATTCTCATGATTGTTGCTTTCAATTCTCCATCAAGCACATTACTTATATCTGTTTCACTTAGATATTTGGCCATGACCTTTTTGTTTCATTTGGGATGAATTTCTGACCTTGGTGTTTTGTCTATGTGTTCTTCTCTGTGTTAGAAAAGGCTGTTATGTTTCCTGCCTGAAAGAAATGGCTCTATGAAGTGGAGATGATATATTGTCTAGGGCCTACACTTCAAAGATATCTCTGGTGTGTGCTTCATGTACTGTGCTGCAGTGTTTTTGCTGTTCTATCCTTCAGATCTTTCATTTGCGTAGGCTCTCCTTGACTGCAGGGGGCAGTGTTTGAACCTTGGCCAGAATATGGCAAGTTTTCACTAGGAGCACTCTGGTCTGCTCCTTAAATGAGACCTGAAACCACTTCAGGAGAAATGAAGCCCTACAGAACTCTCTGGTTGGGACATGTGGGGTGTGTGTGTGTGTGTGTGTGTGTGTGTGTGTGTGTGTGTGTGTGTGTTGGGGATGGGGGGGTTCTGCTCATCTTCCTGGGAAGAGGCCCATCACACTGGGACTGATGCAAGCTTGACAAAATGGGCAGTCACTACAGAGCGCAGGGGTGTGGGACTTGGATTAAGCAGGTTAGGCAGCCAGTGTTGGGTCTAAGGTGCTTTATGGAGGTGGATCTATGTTTATGCTGAGGGGTGAGGCAGGAAAATGGCTCCTTTGTCCTGGGAGAGGCATCTCTGTTTGGTACTTCCAGGGATGCCTCCAAGAAGAATAGTCTCCCTCCTGTGCATCCCAGGCATTCTTCAGATTGCTATTTCCATGCCCTCTGTACTGGCATTGTTTGCTGGCCTTCTTTCCAGGAACAGAGTAGCGCCCTCAGGACTCTATCACAGCCAAGCCCACTGACATTTAAAATTCCAATCTTTAAGTCCCACTTGTTGCAAGAACTCAAAAAACTCAGCCCCTCTCATTTTCCCAGCCAATGGCTTTGGGGAAATGTTCACCTTGTGCCATCCCCTGTGTACGCTACTCTCTCTGGCCTTTCTCAGGACCACAGCTCCCTCCTCTCCTCAGCACCCATGATCCATTTTTCCTCAAACCATGTCTCCACACTTCCTACCTTCTTTGATGTGGCTTCTTCTTTTCCTTTAGTTGTGGAGTTTGCTTTTTCAGTCTTCAGATTGATTCTGGGGTATTCAGAGAGACTTGATAGTTATCTCCTTATGTTCTAAGGATGAGATGAGCCTAAGGTACACCTACTACACCACCATCTTACTTGAAAAACACCCACCAGTTTGTTATTTATAATTAAGTGACTTTTGATTTCTATCTCTATTTTTTATTCTTTTGCTTTTTTGTTTTGTGTCTTAAATTCCACATATGAGTGAAATCGTATGGTATTTGTCTTTCTCTGACTTATTTCACTTAACATCATCATCTCTAGCTCCATCCATGTCATTGCAAGGGCCAAGATTTCATTTTTTATGGCTGAATAATCTTTCATTGTGTGTGTATATATATATCCATTCATCAAGTGATGGACATTTAGGCTGCATCTACATCTTGCCTATTGTAGATAATGCTTCCCTAAACATAGGGGTGAATGTATCCTTTGAATGGATGTTTTTGTATTCTTTTGTTGAATAACCAGTATTCCAATTGTTGGATTATAGGGTAGCCCTATTTTTAACTTTTTTAAAAAAGATTTTATTTATTTATTTGACACACAGAGAGAAAGATCACAAGTAGGCAGAGAGGCAGGAAGGGGGAGAGGGGGAAGTAGGCTCCCTGCTGAGCACAGAGCCGAATGTGGGACTTGATCCCAGAACCCTGAGATCATGACCTGAGCCGAAGGCAGAGGCTTTAACCCACTGAGCCACCCAGGCACCCTGATGATAAATATCTTTTATGTGTCTGTTGGCCATCTTTATATCTTCTCTGAAGAAATGTCTGTTCATATACTCTATCCATTTTTTTAATTGGATTTTTTGGTTTTGGGATGTTGAGTTGTATAAGTTCTTTGTATATTTTGTATACAAGCTTTTTATCACAGAGATAGTTTTTTTTTTTTTAGATATAATTTATTTGAGAGGGAGAGAGCGAGCACCAGCAACCATGACTAGGAGAGGGAAGGAGGTGGAGGGAGAAGCAGGCCCCATGCTGAGCAGGGGGCCTGATGTGGGGCTCAATCCCCCAACCCTGGGATCACAACTTCAGTCAAAGGCAAACCCTTAACAGACTGAGCCACACAGGTGTCTCTAACTTTTTATTTGAAAATATATTCTCCCATTTCATAGTTTGCCTTTAAATTTTGTTGATTGCTCCTTTACTGTGCAGAAGCATTTTATTTTGATGAAATCCCAACTGTTTATTTTTGCTTTTGTTAACCTTGCCTCAGGTAACATACCTAGAAAAAGTTTGCTACCACTAATGTCACAGAAAATACTGCCTGTGTTCTCTTTTAGAATTTTTGTGGTTTCAGGTCTCACATTTAGGTCTCAAATCCATTTTGAATTTTTTTTCCCATGGTTTAAGAAAGTGGTCCAATTTCTTTCCTTTGCATGTTGCTGTCTAGTTTCCCCAACACCATTTGTTGATGGGAATTTTTTCCATTTACCATTCTTTCCTGATTTGTTTAAATTTAATTGATCATATGATTATGGGTTTATTGAGTTTTCCATTCTGTTCTATTGATCTATGTGTCTATTTTTCCACCAGTACCACACTATCGTAATTACTACAGTTTTGTAATAGAACTTGGAGTCCAGGATTATGATACCTCAAGCTATGCCCTTTTTAAAAATTTTTTTTTATTATTTGCCCAGGGGTACAGATCTGTGAATCAACAGGCTTACACCTTTCACAGCATTCACCTTAGCACAAACCCTCCCCAATATCCATACCCCATCCACCCTATCATTACCCTCCCACCCCCCAGTAACCCTCAGTTTATTTCAGGAGATTAAGGGTCTCTTATGGTTTGTCTCCTTCCTGATCCCATCTTCTTTCATTATTTTAACCTCCCTACCCCAACAACCTCCTGCCCTGCCCCTCAAGTTCCTCATATCAGAGAGATCATATGATAATTGACTTTCTCTGATTGACTTATTTTGCTTAGCATAACACCCTCTAGATCCATCCACGTCATAGCAAATGGCAAATTTTCCTTTCTTTTAATGGCTGCGTAGTATTACATTGGAAATATATACCAAATCTTTATACATTCATCTATTGATGGACATCTAGGTTCTTTCCATAGTTTGGCTGTTGTGGACATTGCTGCTATAAACAATCAGGTTCATGTACCCCTGAGGGTCACTACCTTTGTATCTTAAGGGTAAATACTCAGTAGCGTGATTTCTGGGTCATAGGGTAGTTATATTTTCAAATTTTTGAGGAACCTTCATACTGTTTTCCAGAGTGACTGCACAAGCTTGCATTCCCAACAACAGTGTAGAAAGGTTCCCCTTTCTCCGCAACCTCACCAACACCTGTCATTTCCTGACTTATTGATTTTAGCCATTCTGATTCCTGTGAGGTGGTATCTCACTGCAGTTTTGATTTGTATTTCCCTGATGCTGAGTGATTTGAGCACTTTCTCTTGTGTCTGTTGGCCATTTGGGTGTCTTCTTTGGAGAAATATCTGTTCATGTCTTCTGCCCATTTCTTGACTGGGTTATATGTTCTATGGGTGTTGAGTTTGAGAAGCTCTTTATAGATTTTGGATATAAGCCCTTTATCTGATATATCCTTCGCAAACATCTTCTCCCATTCTGTCAGTTCTCTTTTGGTTTTGTTGACTGTTTCCCTGGCTGTGCAAAAGCTTTTAATCTTTTTTTTTTTTTTAAAGATTTTATTTATTTATTTCACAGAGGGAGAGAGATCACAAGGAGGCAGAGAGGCAGGCAGAGAGAGAGAGGGGGAAGCAGGCTCCCCGCTGAGCAGGGAGCCCGATGCGGGCCTCGATCCCAGGACCCTGAGATCATGACCTGAGCCGAAANTTAACCCACTGAGCCACCCAGGCGCCCAAAAGCTTTTAATCTTGATGAAGTCCCAATAGTTCATTTTTGCCCTTGCTTCCCTTGCATTTCATGATATTCCTAGGAAGAAGTTGCTGTGGTTGAGGTTGAAGAGGTTGCTGCCTGTAATCTCCTCAAGGATTTGGATGGATTCCTTTCTCCAATTGAGGTCTTTCATCCATTTCAAGTCTATTTTTGTGTGTGGTGAAAGAAGTGATCCAGTTTCATTTAACTGCATGTGGCTGTCCAGTTTTCCCAACACCATTTGTTGAAGAGACTGTCTTTTTTCCATTGGACATTCTTTCCTGCTTTGTCAAAGATTAGTTGACCATAGAGTTGATGGTCCATTTCTGGGCTCTCTATTCTGTTCCACTGATCTATGTGTCTGTTTTTGTGCCAGTACCATACTGTCGTGATGACGACAGCTTTGTAATAGAGCTTGAAGTCTGGAATAGTGATGCCACCAACTTTGATTTTCTTTTTCAACATTCCTTTGGCTATTCGAGGTCTTTTCTGGTTCCATATAAATTTTAGGATTATTTGTTCCATTTCTTTGAAATAAATTGCTAGTATTTTTTTTTTAAAGATTTTATTTATTTGACACAGAGATAGAGATCACAAGTAGGCAGAGAGGCAGGCAGGGGAGGGGGAAGCAGGCTTTCCACTGAGCGGCACGCCCGATGTGGGCCTCGATCCCAGGACCCCGAGATCATGACCCGAGCCAAAGGCAGAGGCCTTAACCCTCTGAGCCACCCAGGCGCCCAATTGCTAGTATTTTGATGGGTATTGCATTAAATGTATAGATTTTTCTAGGTAGCATAGACATTTTCACAATATTTTTTCTTCAAATCCACGAGCATGGGATGTTTTTCCACTTCTTTGTGTCTTCCTCAATTTTGTTCATGAGTACTTTATAGTTTTCTGAAAACAGATTCTTTGCGTCTTTGGTTAGGTTTATTCCTAATATCTTATGGTATTGGGTGCAATTGTAAATGGGATTGACTCCTTAATTACTTTCTTCTGTTTTGTTGTTGGTATATAGAAATGCAACTGACTTCTGTGCATTGATTTTATATCCTGACACATTACTGAATGCCTGTATGAGTTCTAGCAGTTTTGGAGTGGAGTTCTTTGGGTTTTCCACACAAAGTATCATATCATCTGCAAAGAGTGAAAGTTTGACTTCTTCTTTGATAATTTGGATGCCTTTTATTTCTTTTTGTTGTCTGATTGCTGAGGCTAGGACTTCTAGTACTATGTTGAATAGCAGTGGTGATAGTGGACAGCACTGCCATGTTCCTGACTTTAGAGGAAAAGCTCTCAGTTTTTCTCCATTGAGAATGATGTTCGATGTGGGTTTTTCATAGATGGCTTTGATAATATTGAGGTACGTACCTCTATGCCTACTCTGTGAAGAGTTTTGATCAATAAAGGATGCTATACTTTGTCAAGTGCGTTTTCAGCATCGATTGAGAGGATCCTATGGTTCTTGTTCTTAATTTTGTTAATGTCTTGTATCACATTGATTGATTTGTGAATATTAAACCAACCTTGCAGCCCAGGAATAAATCCCATTTGTTCGTGGTGGATAATCCTTTTAATGTGCTGTTAGCTCCTCTTGGCTAGTATTTTATTGAGGATTTATATATCCGTGTTCATCAAGGATATTGGTCTGTAATTCTCCTTTTAGATGGGGTCTTTGCCTGGTGTTGGGATCAAGGTAATGCTGGCCTCATAAAATGAGTTTGGAAGTTTTCCTTCCATTTCTATTTTTTGGAACAGTTTCAGGAGAATAGGTATTAATTCTTCTTTGAATGCTTGGTAGAATTCCCCTGGGATCTTGTTTGTTGGGAGATTTTTGATGACTGCTTCAATCTCCTTACTGGTTATGGGGCTATTACTGGTCCACGGTATCATTTAAAGCCCTTATTTCCTTGTTGATCTTTTGCTTTGATGATCTGTGCATTTCAGTAATGGGGTGTTAACGTCCCCTACTATTATTGTATTATTGTCAATTTGTTCCTTTGATTTTGTTATTAATTGGTTTATATAGTTGGCAGCTCCTATGTTAGGGGCATAGATATTTATGATTGTTAAATCTTCTCGTTGGACAGATCCTTTTAGTATGATATAGTGCCCTTCCTCATCTCTTATGATATTCTTTGGCTTAAAATCTAATTTATCTGATATAAGGATTGCCACTCCTGCTTTCTTTTGCTGTCCATTGGCATGGTAAATTGTTTTCCACCCCCTCACTTTAAATCTGGAGGTGTCTTTGCGTGTAAGATGAGTTTCTTGTACACAGCATATCAATGGGTCTTGTTTTTTTATCCATTCTGATACCCTGTGTCTTTTAGTTGGGGCATTTAGTCCATTTGCACTTAGCATAACTATTGAGAGATACGAATTTTGAGCCATTGTATTCCCTGTAAGGTGACTGTTACTGTATATTGTGTTTCTTCCTTTCTGGTCTTTGTTTCTTTTAGGCTCTCTTTGCTTAGAGAACCTCTTTCAATATTTCCTGTAGGGCTGGCTTGGTGTTTGCAACTTCCTTGAGTTTTTGTTTGTCCTGGAAGATTTTTATCTCTCCTTCTATTTTCAGTGACAGCCTAGCTGGATATAGTATTCTTGGCTGCA
>LNAC01001131.1:125484-176221 GCA_002007465.1 Ailurus styani
TTTAGTGCTCTGAATATATCATGCCAGTTCTTTCTGGCCTGCCAGGTCTCTGTGGGTAGGTCTGCTGTCAGTCAAATATTTCTACCATTGTATGTTATAGACCTCTTGTCCGAGCTGCTTTCAGGATTTTCTCTTTGTCACTAAGACTTGTAAGTTTTACTATTAGATGATGGGGTATGGACCTATTTTTATTGATTTTGAGGGAGGTTCTCTGTGCCTCCTAGATTTGGATGCTTGTTCCCTTCTCCAAATTAGGGAGATTCTGTACTATAATTTGCTCCAATATACTTTCTGCCCCCCCTTTTTTCTTCTGGCATCCCAGTTATTCTAATATAGTTTCGTCTTATGATATCACTTATCTCTCGAATTCTCCCCTCATGGTCCAGTAGTTGTTTGTCTCTCTTTTCATCCTCTTCTTTTTTCTCTGACATTTTGTCTTCTANCTAGCAGTAAGAGCCTCCATTTTTTTATCACACCTCATTAATAGCTTTCTTGATTTCAGCTTGGTTAGATTTTAGTTCGTTTTCTTCTCCAGAAAGAGTTTCTATTTCTCTAGAATGGGATTCTCTATTATCCTCCATGCTTTTTTCGAGCCCAGCCAGCCCCTTAATAATCATCATTCTGAACTCTAGTTCTGTCATATTACTAATGTCCACATTGATTAGGTCCCTAGCCATCGTTACTGCCTCTTGTTCTTTTTTTTTGTGTGTTGATTATTTCCACCTTGTCATTTAATGCAGATAAGAATAGATGGATTGCTAAAGGGTAGCAATGACCTTAGAGAAATATACACCAACGTAATCAGAAGAAACCTGGAACTGGGGGGAGAAGAAAGAGGGACAAAAACCAAAAAACAAAATCAAACCAACAAAAACAAAACAAAAATAAAATAAAATGAAACCCTATATCTATATCTATATTATCTATTTTTCTTTCTATATCTATCTCTGTCCCTGATTCTATCTCCATCTATCTCTATCTATTAGACTGGTGAATTGAACAGACCCTATATGTTTACAAAAAATAAGGTTAAATACAATGAAGGGATTAAATATTACTCTAACAATGAAAATTTTAGAAGATTAAAAATTGTTGATAAGATATAATAGTTGAAAAACGTTAAAATAGGAAAAAGGAAAAAATATAAAAGAAAAGAATAAGAAAAAATAAAATTCAAAGAATTTAACTTTGAACGACTAAAGAATCATGGGGGAAAAGCCATTAATTCTCTGCATTGCTTTCCTCTAGCTCTGGGGTTCCACAATTCTCAGCGATTTGTGAACTTGGCTTTGGTTGGATGTTCTTGCTGATCTTCTGGGGGAGGAGCCTGTTGCTGTGATTCTCAAGTGTCTTTGCCCAAGGCGGAATTACACCAAGTTTGCCAGGGGCCAGCTAAATAATCGGCAAGGGTTCACTCTCGAGAGCTTTTGTTCCCTGAACACTTTCCATACAGCTTTGGAGGACAGGAATGAAAATGGCAGCCTCCCAGTCTCCAACCTGGAGGAGCTGAGAGCTAGGGGCCTCACTCCTCAGTATGTCCTCAGAGAAAAGCAGTCAGTCCCTCCCGTCTCCCTGGTCTCCGGCCACACTCCGAGCTCACCTGGCCTGTGACTAAGTGTTTCTTTCTCTGGCGCATGGCCCCATTTAGAATCTCCAAGCCCAGCATATTCCTGCAGTACCTCCCATGCCGGTTCTCCCAGAGGAGAAAGGAGGGGTCTCTCCGGTTCTGCCACCCGTGGAGTCCCTGCTCAAAGAGAAGTGGCCCGACTGTGCTTTGGATCACGGCCCAAGGTAACACCAAGCTGAGAGACAACTTCTCAGCTTGGCTCCATCTCTCCAGTCGGCTTCACCTCTCTGATACCTGGGAGCTCTATCACTCTCTGACACCCCTGGTCTTTTTGTGTCCTGAGGGTCCTGAGACCACACTGTCCCCGTGAGGGCTTCACCCCCTTCTTGGCATCTGGGGTGACGACCCTCAGTGGAGCAGACTTCTAACAGTTCCGAGTTTGTGCTCTGCTGCTCACTCACTTGCCAGGAGCTGGCCCCTCCCCCTGGGGTCTATCTTCCCGTCACTTCAAATTCACTTCTCCTCACGTCCTACCTTCCGGAAAGTGGTCAATTTTCTGTTCCTAGAATTGCTGCTCTTCTTCTCTTCGATCTCCTGTAGAATTTGTAGGTGTTCTGGGACCTAATGATAATTGGTCTCCTACTCCTCCACCATCTTGCCGCTTCTTCTGTTTCTATTTTTTTAAACAGCTTAGGGATAATAGGTATTATTTCTTCTTTGAATGATTAGTAGAATTCCCCAGGGAATCTGTCATGAATCTGTCTGTTTTTTGGGAGGTTTTTGATCACCGCTTCAAACTCGTTGCTAGGTATTTGTCTATTGAGGCTGTCAATTTCTTCCTGTTTCAGTCTTGGACATTTATAGGTTTCCAGGAATGTATCCATTTCTTCTAGGTTCCTTAACTTATTGGGATATAGCTGTTGATAATAGTTTCTCATGATTGTTTCTATTTCCTTGGTGTTAGTCTTGATCTCTCCCCTTTCATTCATAATTTTATTAATTTGAGTCCTCTCTCTTTTCTTTTGGATGAGTTTGGCCAGTGGTTTTTCGAACTTATTAATTCTTTCAAAGAACCAGCTTCTAGTTTTGTTGATGTGTTCTACTGTATCTCTAGTTTCTCACTCATTGATCTCTCCTCTAATCTTAATTATTGCTCTTCTTGTCCATGGGGTTGGCTTAATTTGTTTTGATTTTCCAGTTCTTTAAGGTGTAAGAGAGCTGGTGTATTAGGGATCTTTCAATTTTTTTGAATGAGGCTTGGATTGCTATATATTTCCCACTTAGGACCGCCTTTGCCATGTATCCCATGGGTTTTGGACTAATGTGTCTTCATTCTTGTAGGTTTCCTTGAATTGTTTAAGTTCTTCTTTGATTTCTTGGTTGATCCAAGCATTCTTAAGCAGGATGGTCTTTAGCTTCCAAGTTTTTGATTTCCTTCCACATTTTTTCTTGTGGTTGAGTTCCAGTTTCAAAGCCTTGTAGTCTGAGAATATGGAGAGGATAATCTCAGTCTTTTGGTATCAGTTGAGCCCTCATTTGGGACCGACTATGTGGTCTATTCTGGAGAAAGTTCCATGTGCACTAGAGAAGAATGAGTATTCTGTTGTTTTAGGGTGGAATGTTCTGTATAATTATGAGGTCCATCTGATCCAATGTGTCATTCAAAGCTCTTGTTTCTTTGTTGATTTTCTGTTTAGATGATCTGTATATTGCTGAGAGGGGTGTGTTAAGATCTCCTACAATTAATGTTTTCATATCAATATGACTCTTTATTTTGTTTAACAGTTGGCTTATGTAGTTGGCTGCTCCCATGTTGGGGACATAAATATTTATAATTGTTAGATCTTCTTGTTGGATAGACCCTTTAAGAATGATGTAGTGTCCTTCTGTATCTCTTACTACAGTCTTTAGCTTAAAACCTAATTTATCTGTTATGAGAATCACTCCCCCAGCTTTCTTTTGCGTCCCATTGGCATGAAAGATGGTTCTCCATCCCTTCATTTTCAGTCTGGATATATCTTTAGGTTCAAAATGTGCCTCTTGTAGACAGCATATGGATGGGTCCTGTCATTTTTCTCCAGTCTGCAACCCTGTACCTTTTTATGGGAGCGTTTAGGCCGTTCACGTTGAGAGTGATTATTGCAAGGTAAGTTTTTATTGACATCATGTTGCCTGTGAAATCTTTGTTTCTATGCGTTGTCTCTGTAAATTTCTGTTCTATGTCACTCTTGGGTTCTTTGTTCTTTTATAGAACCCCCCTTAATATTTCTTGTAGTACTGTCTTTTTGGTCACATAATCTTTTAGACCTTGCCGATCTTGGAAGCTCTTTATATCTCCATCCATTCTGAATGTCAGCCTTGCTAGATAAAGTATTCTTGGCTGCATATTTTTCTCATTTAGTGCCCTGAATATGTGTTGCCAGTCCTTTCTGTCTTGCCAGGTTTCTGTGGACAAGTCCAACGTTATTCTGATGGTCCTTCCTCTATATGTAAGAAATCTCTTGGGCGCCTGGGTGGCTCAGTGGTTAAAGCCTCTGCCTTCGGCTCAGGTCATGATCTCAGGGTCCTGGGATTGAGGCCCACATAATAAATAAAATCTTGTGGGGAGCCTGCTTCCTCCTCTCTCTCTGCCTGCCTCTCTGCCTACTTGTGATCTGATCTCCCTCTCTGTGTCAAATAAATAAATAAAATCTTTAAAAAAAAAAAAGAAATCTCTTCTCCCTAGCTGCCCTTAAGACCTCCTGTCTGAATTTATGATTCGTGAATCTGACAACTGTCTGGGGGTCTTTCTAGACTCATTGATCTTAGGAGATGTCCTCTCTGCCTCTAAGACATGAACATTTTTTCCATTCCCCAGATTAGGGAAATTTTCATCCAGTATTTGATCATCCACCTCTTTGAGTCTTCTCTCTTTCTGCACCCCCTCAGGGATCCCAATAATTCTGCCATTGGAACATTTCATGCTGTCATTTATTTCCCTAATCGTATTTTCTTGGCTTCTAAGTTGTTTGTTCCATGTCTCCTCCTGATCCTGCTTTTTAATCAGCCTGTCTTCTAGATCACTAATTCTATTTTCTGCATTAGTTATCCTAGCTGTTAGGGTATTTAGGTTAGATTGGATCTCCTTGATAGTATTTTTTAATTTTTATTTATTTATTTATTTATTTATTTATTTATTTATTTATTTATTTATTTATATTATTATTTGCCCCAGGGGTACAGGTCTGTGAATCATCAGGCTTACACCTTTCACAGCATTCACCATAGCACAAACCCTCCCCAACGTCCATAACCTATCCACCCTATCCCTACCCTCCCTCCTTGATAGTATTTTTTACTTCTGCCAGATCAGCTCTCACTTCCACCCTTAGACATTGTATGTTGTCCACTATATGGCCACTAATGGTCTTTTCCAATCTAGCCATTTTCTGGACAATTTTTACCCCGAATTCCATTTCTAACATATTGTTTACGTCCATATCCAATAGTTCTGTGGCAGAGGTCGCAGTCTCTGAATTTTTCCTCTGCTAGGCGTTCCTCCTCCTAGTCATTTTGTTGGGAAGTCATTGAGCGGATGAATAGCTGAAATATTAATCATGATCCAGTCAAGGCGCCCCTCACTGGTGATGATCTTCTGCCCTGGCAGAGATCCGGAAGTGTATAATCTTACTTCTCAGGCTGATTTCATGGGTGCTCAGAATGTTCTGGTTAGCTATTTAGCTCACTTGAGGGGACCTGTTGAAACAGAAACTCCCACTTCTCTGCCATCTTGCCCCTCCTCCTAATTCGCTTTTCTTCAGTCCTTAAAGACTTAAGCTCCTTACATGGGCTTTGGTGGAGGTCTTCAGGCAGCACCTGCAGGTCTAAATCAGAGTGGGGGTGTTCAGTCCTTCCGTGCTTCCTGAGAGCAATTCCTGACTACCTTGCTGTGAATGGCACAACTCACGCAGTAATGTAGGTTCACACACAGCTTGGGAAGCACATAGGCATCAAAGACACTCGCTTCAGAAATGTTCCTGATGGCGGTAGCCTCTACTATGTTCCAAATAACGAACTTTTTTTTTTTTAAGATTTTATTCATTTGCTCGACAAAGAGATTGGAGAGCACAAGTAGGAAGAGCAGCAGGCAGAGGGAGATGGCACGACTATTATTCCTTCTTTTCTTGGTCATGTTGGAAGCGTTACCTAAGAGAGAACAAGTGCCCTCTTTAATACCCATCACCTATTTAACCCATTCCCCCACCCACCACTCCTCCATCAACCCTCAGTTTGTTCTCTATAGCTAAGAGTCTCTTATGGTTTTCCTTCCTCTCTGTTTTTACCTTATTTTTCTTTCCCTTCCCCTATGAATGCTGGTGGTATTTTGATAGGGATTGTGTTAAATGTGTCAATTGCTTTAGGTATTATAGACATTCTAACAATATTTGTCCTTCTGATCCATGAGCATGGAATATTTTTCCATTTCTTTGTGTCATCTTCAATTTCTTTCATCAGTCTTTTATAGTTTTTAGAGTATAGGTCTTTCTCCTCTTGGTTAAGTTTATTCCTAGGTATCTTATTATTTTGGGTACAATTATAAATAGGATTATTTTCTTAATTTCTCTTTCTGCTGCTTTATTATTGCTCTATAGAAATGCAACAGAGTTCTGTACATTAATTTTGTAACTTGTGACTTTACTGAATTTGTTCAACAGTTTTAGCTGTATTTTGGAGGAGTCTTTCAGATTTTCTATATATAGTGCCATGTCATCTGCAAAGAGTGAAAATGTTACTTCTTCCTTACCAATCTGGATGCCATTTGTGTCTGGTTGCTGTAGCTACAATTTCCAGTACTATGTTGAATAAAATTGGTAAGAGTGGATATCCTTGTTTTGTTCCCAATCTGAGGTGGAAAACCCTTAATTTTCCACCATTGAGTATGATATTAGCTATGGGTTTTCCATATACGGCCTATACTATCTTGATGTGTCCTCTAAACCTCCTTTGTTAGAGTTTTTATCATGAATCGATGTGATATTTTGTCAAATGCTTTTTCTGTATCTATTGAAATGACTATCTGATTCTTATTTTGAGATGTATCACATTGATTGATTTTTGAATATTTTAAACATTGAACTACCCTTGCATCCCTGGGAAATAGCCCACCTGGTCATGGTGAATAAGTTTTTAAATGTATTGCTGAAATCAGTTTGCTAATACTTTGTTGAGGATTTTTGTATCTATATTCATCAGAGATTTTGGCCTATAGCTTTCTCCTCTCTCTTTTCTCTTCTCTCCTCTTCTCTTCTCTTTTCTTCTCTTCTCTTCTCTTATTGTAGAGCTGTGGGTTTGTTTGTTTTTCCTGTTTTGGCAAAAAGGTAATGCTGGTTTTGTAGAATAAATTTAGAAGGCTTCTTTCCTTTTCTATTTTTTGGATAGTTCAAGAGTAGGTATTAACCCCTCTTTAAATGTATGGTAGAATTTACCTGTGATGGCAACTGGCCCTGAACTTTTGTTTGTTGTTGACAGATTCAGTTTCATTGCTGGTAATAAGTCTGTTCAATTTTTCTATGTATTCCTTATCAGTTTAGGTAAATAAAATGTTTCCAGAAATTTATTCATTTATTTTAGTTTGTCTGATTTGTTAGCAAATAATTTTTTAAAAATATTCTCTTATTCTTTATTTTCTGTGGTATTTTTAATTATTTTTCTTTTTCTTATTCTCTATTCTCTTTCTTATTCTCTTTCATTCTTTATTTGATTTATTTGAGTCATATTTATCATCTATCCATCTATCATCTGTCTTCCTATCATCTTTGGTTTTTTTTGATGAGTCTTGATAAAGATTTATCAATTTTGTTGATCTTTTCAAGGAACCACCTCCTAATTTCCTTGATCTATATTTTTTTCTTCTTTCTTTCTTTCTTTCTTTCTTTCTTTCTTTCTTTCTTTCTTTCTTTTCTTTCTTTCTTCTTTCTCTCTTTTCATTTCTATTTCATTTGTTTCTGCCCTAATATTAATTATTTCTTTCCTTCACCTGACTTTGACTTTGTTGTTGTTTTCTCTATTTTGACATTTTACCCCTAGTTCCTTTAGTTGTAAAGTAAGATTGTTTATTTGAGATTTTTCTTCTTTTTGAGGTAGGTTTGTATTGCTATAATTCCATCTTAGAACAGCTTTTGTTACAGCCCAAATTGTTGTGTGTTTATTTTTATTTGTCTCCGTGTATATTTTTATTTCATTGAACTATTCAATATTTAGTAGCACATTATTTTTTAATTGATTTTTTAAAGAATTTGTATTTATTTATTTGAGAGAGAGTGCACAAGCAAGGAGAAGAGCAGAGAGAGAGAGGGAGAAGCAGACTCCCTGCTGAGCAGGGAGCTTGTCTCGGGGCTCCATCCCAGGACCCTGGGATCATGACCTAAGCTGAAGGCAGATGCTTAACCAACTGAGCCACCCAGGCACCCTAAGTAACACCTTATTTAATCTGCATATTTCTATGTTCTTTCCAGATTTTTTCTTGTGGTTTATTTCCCATTTCTTACTGCTGTGGTCAGAGAAGGTACATTACATTATTTCAGTCTTTTTGAATTTATTGAGACTTGTTTTATGGCATAGGATGTGATCTACTCTGGAGAATGTTCCATGTGCACTTGAAAAGAAAGTATGTTCTGCTGTTTTAGGATGAAATTTTCTGAATATATCTGTTAGATCCTTCTGGTTCAATATGCCATCCAAAGCCACTGTTCCCTTATTAGTTTTTTTTTTTCTGGATGATTTATCCTTTGATGTAAGTGGGCATTTAAGTCCCTTACTACTACTGTATTGCTATTGATTTTGTTCTTTATGGTTTTTTAAAAGGATTTTATTTATATGACAGAGAGAGACACAGTGAGAGAGGGAACACAAACAAGGGGAGTTGGAGAGGGAGCATCAGGCTCCTCACCGAGCAGGGAACCCAATGCGGGGCTCAATCCCAGGACCCTGGGATCATGACCTGAGCCGAAGGCAGATGCTTAATGACTGAGCCACCCAGGTGCCCCATCCTTTATGTTTGTTATTGTTGCCTGGGTATTTGGATGCTCCCATATTGGGTGCAGAAATATATATAATTGTTATATCTTATTGAAGTCCTGTCTTTATGATTATGCAGTGTTCTTCTTTGTCTCTTGTTACAGTCCTTATTTTAAAGTCTATTTTGTCTGATATAAGCATTTTTACCCCAGCTTTTTTTTGCTTTAATTTGCATGGCAAATGTTTTCTATCCCTTTACTTTCAATCTGCAGGTGTCTTTAGGTCTTAAATGAGTCTCTAGTAGGCAGCATATAAATCAGTCTTGTTTTTGTATCCATTCAGTAACCCTACATCTTTTGATTGGAGCACTTAGTCCATTTCAATTCAAAGTAATTATTAGTAGGTATATACTTATTGTCATTTTGTTATTTGTTTTAGTTCTTTTTGTAGTTTTTCTCTTTTCATTTCTTCTCTTGCTCTTGTCTTATAGTTTGCTTTATTTTGTGATGTGCTTGGATTTTTTCCTCTTTATTTTTTATATCTATCATAAGTTTTTGATTTTTGGTTACTCTTAGGTTAATGTAGAACATTTTATGTATATAGCAGTCTATATTAAGTTGCTAATTACTTAATGTTTGTTTGTTTTTAAAAATATTATTTATCTGACAGAGAAAGACACAGCGAGAGAGGGAACACAAGCAAGGGGAGTGGGAGAGGGAGAGACAGGCTTCCAGCCAAGCAGGGAGCCTGATGCAGGGCCAAGCAAAAGACAAATGCTTAATGACTGAGCCAATCAAGTGCCCCCCGATAATCACTCAATGTTTGAACTTATTCTAGAAGTACTAAATTTTTGCTCCCCCCAACACATTTCATGTGTATGTCATATTTTCTTTTGTGAATTCCTTGACTAATTTTTTTTAAAGATTTTTAAAGTAATCTTTACACCCAACACAGGGCTCAAACTCATAACCCTGAGGTCAAGAGTCACATCATCCACCAATTGAAGCAGCTAGGCTTCCTTGACTAATTTTTATAGATATAATTTATTTATTACTTTTGTGTTTTACCATCTATACCGGTTTTAAAGAACTTAATCTTCTACTTTTATTTTGTTTTTATTTACCCGTGAATTTTTTTCTTTTATTAAATTTCACACACCTGATATGACTTTTTCTTTCTGAAGAATTCCCTTTAGGGATGTCTGGGAGGCTCAGTTGATTAAGTGGCTGCCTTTGGCTCAGGTCGTGATGCCAGGGTCCTGGGATCAAGTCCTGCATCAGGCTCCTTGCTCAGCAGGGAGCCTGCTTCTCCCTCTGCCTCTGCCTGCCACTCTGTCTGCTTGTGCTCTCTTTCTCTGATGAATAAACAAATAAAATATTTTTTTAAAAAAGAATTCCCTTTAACATTTCTTGTAAGGCTGATTTAATGGTGATATGAATTCATTTAATTCTTGCTTGTTTGTCCTGAAAATTCTTTATTTCTCTATTATGAATGGTGGCCTTGCTGAATAGAGTATTCTTGGCTGCAGTTTTTTTTCTTTTTTTCCTTTTAGCATTTTGAATAAATTATACCACTATTTCCTTATTTGTAACTGTTTTTGTGTTGCTTTTAAAGTTCTCTTAATCACTATCTTTTTGACATTTTAATTACTATGTGTTCTGGTGAAGATCTCTTTGGGTTTACTTTGTTGGGCACCCTCTGTGCCTCCTGGATCTGGATGTCCATTTCCTTCCCCAGATTAGGGAAGTTCTCAGCTATTATTTCATCAGATAGATTTTCCACCCCTCTTTATTTTCCTTCTGGGATTTCTACAATGCAAATGTTATTACACTTGATGATGTCACTGAGTTCCCTTAACCTATTCTCATTTTTTATTATTCTTTCTTTCTTTTTACTGTTCAGTTTGATTGCTTTCCATTACTGTTTTCCAGGTCACTAGTCCATTCTTCTGTTTCCTGTAGTCTATTATTTATTCATTGTAGTGTATTTCTAACTTCAGTTATTGAGTTCTTCACTTCTGACTGGTTATGTTTTTATATATTCTATCTCTTTGTTGACAGTCTCACTGAGATCCTCCCCTCCCCTCCCCTTCTCACATCCAATAAGTATCTTTATGGCTATTACTTGAATTACTTGAATTCTCTATGGGGCATAATGTTTATCTCCATTATTTTTTTCTGTGATTTTTCCCTGTTCTTTCATTTGGGGCATATTCCACTGTCTCCTCATTTTGTGTAACTCTCAATTTCTATATCTTGGAAAGTAGTGGATTTATGAAAAGAGGTCCTGTGATGTCCTGCAGTGTAATGTTCCCTGTTCACCAGAACCAGGTGCTTCAAGGGTTTCTAGTTGTATGTGTCCTACTGTTGTAGTTTGTCATATTGCCTTTAGTCCAAAGCAGCAACCCCTGCAGCAGCACCTTTTTGCCTATTGTTGGTAGGGTTTGATCCTTGTGTTCTTGAGGAGCCAATATGGGGCAATCTCAGGCTTGCCATTGAGTCAGACCAGATGCCTGCCTTCAGCCCCATTGCTGTTTATGTGGGCACACCAATGTGCAGGGTTCTCTCCATGCATTGTACCCCGAGATAATTTTTACTCATGGGCAGGAACTGCAATCAGACCAGATGTCTGCACCTAATATGTCTGTTGGGGTTGCTGTCACCCCAAAATACAGGGCCTTTTTCATGTGCTTTCCCTTTTGACAGGGAGGTTGACTGTTTGTTTGTTTGTTTGTTTGTTTGTTTTTGGGTGAGGTGGGATGGCAATGAGATCAGATGTCTGTTCCCATCCCACTGCAGGGACTGTGATCAAACTGGTATATATGGTTATTTTCCCTTATTTCCAGGGTAAGAGTCATTTTGGAGTGATGGTGGTCACTGTTAGGGCTCCTTGCAGAATGAGTTGCATCAGGTATTGCTTTGGAAGGAGTCCTGCTGAGTGGGGCAGGTTTAACGGGCTGAATGTAATGGAGAATATGGGATGGGGTACATGGTGTTGGCAGGCTATGTGGTGAGTGTTGGTGCTGGTTCTCACAGGTGTCTGGTGTATCTAGGTTCATTTGAGAGGAGAGAAATGGTACTTACCAGTTCTTTCATTCTTAGAGAAATCCCTCAAGATCCATGCCTTTCCAGCACAAGTTCTGAGCTCAGTAAATAAATCTCCTTCCCATATACCCTAGGCACTTTTCAAACTGGTGCTTCTATTCTGTATCTCCACTGGGTTGTTATACTCTCTGTAAGGATGAGGACTCAGGTTCCTATCACCTTTCAGCTCTCCTAGAGCCAAGTTTGCTGTTTTTGTTGTTGTTATTTTATTTTGTTTTGTTTTTGTTTTATTTTTAAGATTTTATGTATTTGAGAGAGAGAGAGAGTGAAAGAGCACTAGTGGGCAGGAGGGGCAGAGGGAGAGGGAGAAGCAGGCTCCTTACTGAGCAGGGAGCCTGATGTGATGCAGGATCCTGGGACCCCAGGATCATGACCTCAGCTGAAGGCAGACACTTAACCAACTGAGCCACCCAGGTGCCCCAAGTCTACTTATTTTTAAAGCATCTCTAGTTAAGCCCCTGTGTTTTTCAAAGCCAAATATTACACGGACTTGTCTTCCCAGTGCAAGTCCTCTGGGCCTAGGGTGCCTCATGTAGGTCTGTTCCTGTCCCTTCTCTACATGTGTGGCATCCCTCCTCCTTGTGTTTAGTCTCACTGGGAGTTTAGTTCCTGACCATGTATCCACCTCTTCTATGATGCTAAATGTGACCTCCTATCAAGGATTAACTGTGGAGAGTCTGTTCTGCCAGTCTTTGGATCATTTTCTGAGTTAATTGCACTGACAGGGCTCTTATTTAGGTGTACCAGTAGGACAAAGTGAGTTGGGATTCTCTTACTTTTTATCTTCCTAGACTCCCTGATTTTTAAATTAATATATTAAAAAAATTTTTTTGACATGGGTTAACTTTTCTGGTAAAGTAGAAATGGAATCAGATAAAATCCAGGTACAAACTAGATAGTTAAATGCAGTGCCCAATGACACCCATGGTCCTTTGATCTTTTAGATGATTGCCCTCAAGAATTGCTCCCTGGTTCAGGTTGATCCTTCTATTTGAATTCAGAATTTTATCATTATTGGAATTTTTGTTATCGTAAAACTCTGTCTCCTCTCTATAACTCCTTTTTATTAAGACACCACCCAGTTAAGTGTCACTCAGAAATCTGAAGTGATTTCGAACGCTTATGAGACCTCACATGAGGAAGATGAAGAAACTCCAGGAGACATATGGCCTTCAGGAAAATTAATGGTAAAGCTCTGGCACTCTTGTTACTCAAATGAGGCATAAGGCTCTTAAGGAAATCAATTGCTGGGCGCCTGGGTGGCTCAGTGGGTTAAAGCCTCTGTCTTCGGCTCAGGTCATGATCTCAGGGTCCTGGGATCGAGGCCCACATCGGGCTCCCTGCTCGGCGGGGAGCCTGCTTCCTCCTCTCTCTGCCTGCCTCTCTGCCTACTTGTGATCTCTCTCTCTCTCTCTCAAATAAATAAATAAATAAATCTTTAATAAAAAAAGGGCGCCTGGGTGGCTCAGTGGGTTAAAGCCTCTGCTTTCGGCTCAGGTCATGATCTCAGCATCCTGGGATCGAGGCCTGCATCGGGCTTTCTGCTCAGAGGGAGCCTGCTTCCTCCTCTCCCTGTCTCTCTGCCTGCCTCTCTGCCTACTTGTAATCTCTCTCTGTGTGTCAAATAAATAAATAAAATCTTTAAAAAAAAAAATCAATTTCCTCCTTCTGGGAGATACCACACTGGGAATGAGTCTTCCTGAAAAAGACAGATCAATATCGTTTGATGGCTCATCATCACTACCAGGCCAGGGGGACAGCCTCATCATACCAGGGACAAAAAATCAGTGGTAAACTCCCAGTGCTGGTTCAAAGGTAAAGATTGACCTGACACACATTGCTGAGTTATATTTGCAGGATCTAACCCCCTTTGAGCACTCAGATCCCAGAGCAACTAAAGCCAAAGAAGTAATGATGCTGATCCTGCCTGGTCCCATGACTTTGACCTGGATTTCTCCCCCAATTCCACGCTGAATTCCCCACTGTGCAAGCCTCTTCATGAATAGGTATGTGCTTTAAACTTACCCAATTTTGCTGTTAGGGAGACACTACTTTAAGAACTACCCTAGTATTCTTCTTATAAATAAAACCCTTGTTGCAAGTAAAAACCTTCCTTTTCTACTCTGGCTTGGGTGTCCTTTGTCTCCACACCTACCAAGAGGTGAACCCAGTGTCAGGTAAATAGTGCCTTCTAAAAGTTGATCAGTGATGCTTTCAAAGAAAGATGCAGATCAAAGGGGGAAAATGTGAAAAACTGACCTGACTGGAACCATTTTAAAATAGAGCCAAAGTGGCCACTGCAGAGAAAATGCCTTACTTGTCTCTGTATGAATGGGGATATTATCTTTGGACTGGGAAAAATAGCAATTGTTTTAAGCAATTGCTGGAGAAGTCAGGGGAGAAAGGACATCCTGATCACAAGACTGGTGGTTGTGGACTTTTGAAGATAGAATCAGTGGTCTATCAGTGTAACTTATCTTGTTAACAACTGTAGAAAACTTTGTGTTCCGGGGCACCTGGGTGGCTCAGTTGGTTAAGCCACTGCCTTTGGCTCAGGTCATGATCCCAGGGTCCTGGGATCAAGTCCCGCATTGGGCTCCCTGCTCTGTGGAGAGCCTGCTTCTCCCTCTCCCTCTGCCTGCCGCTCTGCCTACTTGTGCTCTCTACCTCTTTCAAATAAATAAATAAAATCTTAAAAAAAAAAAGAAAGAAAACTTTGTGTTGTTCCTTTCTCTAACTCTTGTAATTGTCCACTTCTGTTTTCCCTTTAAAAACTCCTTGTTTTTACCCTCCACGTGGGATGCTACAAGAGGGATGCGATTTGGGTTTCTATCTAAATCTGTGCTCACTGAATTGTAATTTTTGATCCCAAAATATTCATTTACTTCTCACTATGGCTCTTATTTTCAGGTTAACATTACACAGGTGTGGTACACCCATTACAATTAATGAATCATTATGATACTTTCTTCTTACTTGAAGTCCATATTTTATTCAGACTTACTTAGTTTTTCCCTAATGGGCTTTTTCTGTCCCAGGATCCACATGACATTTAGTCATCAGTATTGTCTCTCTGTCTTTTAGATACACGTATACCTAGACTCTCTCCTTCCAGACCCTCTTGTCTTCATGATTTCTGCCTTGGCCAGTTCATCTGCTCTCAGGGCTTTCATTATCTGACAGGGCATGATTCCCAGTGTCTCTCCCCTACAGCCTGAAGCTTTCTCTAGTCTCCAAATATGTTTGTGGCTAACCTGGAACTCACCAAGTCCCACACTGAACTTGTGCCAAAATGCTCATGCCTCCTCAAGATGGCATCCTGTTCAAGACAGAAGCTGAGAAGTTTTCTGAGTTTCCCTCCCACATATTTCTCAGATCTCTCTTCCTTTCTGCCCTTCTGCTGCCATGAATCTCCTAACTGGTATCCTAGATGTCCTATCTCAGTGACCTTAAAACTTCTCTCCCCAAAATCTGTAACACTGCTCCATGGCCCTGACCCCACTGCCCTTCCTTTCACCCCATGTTCAAATGGACTCTCAAGGTAAATTTCAAGATCTGGTGCCACTCTGGCTTTGTTTCCTTCCCTATATGCTGTTGCCTTTTATTTATCTGCCACATCTTACTTTTCTTTTTAAGATTTATTTATTTATTTATTTGACAGAGAGAGTGAGCACAAGTGGGGGAGTGACAGGTAGAGTGAGAACCAGACCCCCTGCTGAACAGGGAGCCCAATGTGGGACTTGATCCCAGAACCCTGGGATAATGACCTGAACTGAAGGCAGACATTTAACCGACTGAACCTCCCAGGCATCCCTGCCATACCTCAGGTTTTTTTTTTTTTATTAAGATTTTATTTATTTATTTGACACACACACAGAGAGCGCAAGCCAAGGGAGTGGGAGAGGGAGAAGCAGGCTCCCTGCCGAGCAGGGAGCTTCAATGCAAGGCTCAATGCCAGGACCCTGGGATCATGGCCTGAGCCAAAAGCAGCCACCCAACCTACTGTGCCACCCAGGCACCCCCACATCTCACTTCTAAATTTACCTCCCAGGGCCCCTGGGTGGCTCAGTCAGTTAAATGTCTGCCTTCAGCTCAGGTCATGATCCCAGGGTCAAGCTCCCTGCTCAGAGGGGAATCTGCTTCTCCCCCTGTTCATTCTTTCTCTCAAATAAATAAATAAATAAATAAATAAATAAATAAATAAAATCCTAAAAGAAAATAAAGCTACTTCTCACAGAAGTCTTCCTGTAGGCAGGGCACCAGGGTGCAAGATCACCTGCTCTGGGATTCCCAAACAGACCAAGTTCAGCCACTCATTGCTGACAAAATCCAAAGGGAGAGAGACAAGTGGTGGAAAAACAAGAAAGGATTTTATTTCAGTGATTCCACCACTAGGAAGACAGCAGACTAGTGTCTCAAAATCATCTCCTAAATGCCAGAAATACTTCCACATTTATATAAGGAAAATGTGGGGCAAAGGTGAGTGAATACAGACAGGAAGGCAGTGAAGGTGAAACCATTATTGTCTTGCAGTCATTCAAGGGTGTGTTCTTGCTGGGTCAGGGCAGTCCTTATTTACTTGAGGGGTAGTTTTGGAGGATGCTTTGCCCTCAGAGTCTTCCACCTGAGCCAAAAGACAAGCTGGAAGGAAGAGCCCAACTAGAATTTTTTTTTTTTAAGATTTTATTTATTTGTTTGACACAGAGAGAGAGAGATCAGATCACAAGTAGGCAGAGAGAGAGGAGGAAGCAGGCTCCCCGCTGAGCAGGGAGCCTGATGTGGGCCTCGATCCCAGGACCCTGAGATCATGACCTGAGCCAAAGGCAGAGGCTTTAACCCACTGAGCCACCCAGGTGTCCCCAACTAGAAATTTTGAGGTCACAATGGAGGCGGCCTAAATCCACTTATTCCCTGACCTCACAGAGTAGGGGATACTTTCCTGATATATTCTCTCTGTATTCCTAATCTATCAGCCTATCACAGCAGTAATTTAAAAGTTATTTGTGCCTGAGATTACAGCAGTTTGCTCAGCTCTTTAGGAATGCCCAGATGACCAACACAGGCTGCCTGAATTGGAATCTTGGGTCAGAAATGAGGGGCTAATTGTGCCTGCTCTGCAGGATGATCATGCAGATTTGAGTTGGCATGTAGAAAGATTTTCCAGGCTTTTCTAATTGACATGGAGCAGTTGCCAGGAGAAATGAATACACAAGTTTCTTCCAGATCATAGGATAGTTGCTGAACTTCTTTTTCTGTTTCTCAGTTCATTGACCAAAGGGAGGGGGCATACTGTGGTTTAGATAAAGTCTTGCACAATGCAGGTAGCTTTCCCTTCCTAGCTCCAATGATCCCGACCCAATGAGCAGAGCTCAGGTTATATTTTGTAGACCCTGCTGCACCTCTGTCTACCCAGCTCAGAAGGCTGTTACTGAGCAGACCTGTGAGGCTCAGAGCAGTTAAATGAGTCCCAGAAAACCATTTCGGGCCATCAGAAAGAGGTGGGACCAGAATCCAGTCAGGTATTCTTCTTAGGTCTCTCCACTACACTCATGTGTTCTTTGGGAAAACAGATGAAAAGACAGAGGCTGGGGAGGGGCAGAAGATTAGAGGTGGGCAACTGCATACCTTCAGGATATCTGCGGTCAGCGTTTCATGGCTCACCCTGGGCATTTGATCTGATTATCAAGACAAACTGCACTGGAATACAAGATACCCAGAAATTGGCACCACCACCCAACTTCTGCTGTAGCCCTGAAAGCAGCGCTCTGGAGTTCCAAAAAGAGCCACCACTCTGAGTAGCCTGCACCAAGGAGTTTATGTCCATCTACCAGCACACAGCAGCGAAGCCAAGGGGTCCTGGCCTTTTATAAGTTCCTCACCATCTGGCCAGCTGCTAAGATGGGAAAGTTGAGGGAGAGGCAATGAGGACAGCTCCTAAGTCTTCCAGGTAAAACCAGTTCTCTCTTCCCATAGTCTCCCCTCACCTCATTTCAAAGCACATTGGGATCTTCTGATTAGAAGTTATCCTTTTTCCTTCTCTGGATTTATCATGACTATGATGAGGGAACAGAAGGCAAGCTGAGGACAAAGCTGAAGCCAACAACATGGAACCCCTCCCCTGCCATGGGATAAACGTGACATTCCTCAGGCCGTTCTGGGTGCCCTAAAGGAAAAGCAAATAGTTAACTTCTAGAGATCACAATCCTGCAAGACCTGAGTCTCCCTCAGTTTACAAATGTCTTAGTGATTTACAAGCAAGAAGCTTTCTTATCAATAACCTAACTTCCAGAGACCCATTACTCAGTTCCTGAAGCCCTAACATCACCCTCCCCTCTATAAAATTGAGGGAAGCTGAGGAGAAAGGAAATGTAAATAAAACTGAGTTTCTTTTAAACCTACAGCCCATTGATAAAGACATGTGATAGGAGGAATGTAACATTCCTCAAGGAAGCTCCCAACTATCTTACTGTTATGCCTTACTAATAGGAAAAACAAACTTAACTTGACAAATAGCAAAGCCTCTGGTATCCTGTGTGTCTTCTTTAATACATGAAAGTTGTTTCAAAACCTCCCTTTTTTCTGTACCTTCCCCAACCCCATAGTATATAATCAGTCACCCCTCATAACCCCAGGGCAGCAGCTCTTTCTGCCCAGGGGTCCTGTCCCCATGCTTTAATAAACCACCATTTTGGGCATCTGGGTGGCTCAGTGGGTTAAAGCCTCTGCCGTTGGCTCAGGTCATGATCTCAGGGTCCTGGGATTGAGCCCCGCATCAGGCTCCTTGCTCAGCAGGGAGCCTGCTTCCTCCTCTCTCTCTGCCTGCCTCTCTGCCTACTTGCTATCTCTCTCTCTCTCTGTGTCAAATAAATAAATGAATAAACAAATCTTTATAAATAAATAAATAAATAAACAAACAAATAAATAAATAAACTGCCATTTTGCACCAAAGATGTCTCAAGAATTCTTTCTTGGTCACTGGCTCTGGACTCCACCCCACTGAATCCCACCTAGATTCCAAAACTACATCAAATACACCCTTACCATCCAGAGCCTGAAGCTTACTGAGGCTGCTACTCAATCTTCAGCCATACCCTGTGATCTGGGCACTGACCTGCTTGGAGGAAAGTCCCTGGCCAGATCAACTCCCCCCCCCACCACCACCACCACTGCTCTCTCCAGGATGACCTTCCCCTAGGCTTAGGGGATGAGCTCAAATTGGGAGAGGAGCAGGTTGTCTGGCTTCCGACAAACATTTATCTTAGACTTCTCCCTCCCAACTGTCCATTAATGTAGGAAAGAATGTTAGGGTTCAAAGCCGATGGCCAAGAAAGAATTCTTGAGATGTCTTTGGTGCAAAAAGGTGTATTTACTAAAGCACAGGCACAGGACCCATGGGCAGAAAGAGCAGCACTGGGGTCATGAGGAGTGGCCCATTATATACTTTCAAGTTGGGAGGGGGTTAGGGAGAGAATGAGACTCTAAGGAATTGTGGAAGCAAAGCTTCCAGGATCTTGAAGGGAGCTAGCTATTGTTGGGGAAAGGTCATTTATTATTTTCTAATAAAACCTTCGTCATGAGACCCTTTAGATGTATATCTGTAGGCCATATGCTTGGGGAATGATTGCCAATGTGTATCTTGTGGTTGTTTAGAGATAAAGGAAGTTTCCAAAGGAATTTTTATACATTAAAGTAGACTTACAGGATCCTGCTGGGGGGAGAGGGGTTGGTCAGGCTGGGATTGCCTTTTGCTCTTAGTAAAGTATTAACATCGAGGCAGTTGGGTCCCTAGAGCAATGTCACTCTGCCTGTTTCAAGGACTTGTCAGTGGGCTCCAGGTAGTAAGGAAATTTAATAATTTTTATTCTCTCTTTGTTTCCCACATCATCCAGGAAGACACAGAAAAGTAATTTTCTTTCCTCTGCCTCTTAAAACCTAGCTCAAAATCTCACCTCCACCAAAAAATAGTGACAAAAATCATGTGTTACATGTTCTAAGACTGTCCAGCATAGCGGAAGAGAACTGCATCTATTACATTTATTCCCCCTCCAGGGGGATTCCCTGGGCTGGGGTGGAGGCAGTGGTAATGCATAAGGCCTTCTCTGCCACCCAGCACCTTGGTCAACTTGGCTACTAAAGCAGTGTATGTGTGAAGCACTTGCAGCCCATGCACTAGGACATCACGATTAGCAGAATGTTGGAAATCTCACACAGGTGCAATTCACAGTAAGCACTGAAAGGCATCAGGACATGCCATCCCAAAATATGACACTGTGGGGTAAGTACAAGTTTGAGCTAAAGGCATTTGAGTTCCTGGAATTCCTTATTCGCCTAAAAGTGGTGCCTCCCAAATGAACTGATATCCTAAATCCCCTCCCCTTCCTGGGAGCTTCAGCAAAAGTCAATAAAGATTGACTTTTATCACAAGAAAGGAGACTAGAAGTCAGCAACACACCCACACAGACTTTATTATAAACTACAGTACCTCCCATCTGTTCTAAGGGCCGGGTCTTTCAATAAAGTCCTTTGTGTGTCCATAAGTACCCTTTCTCCCCACCTTTTTTTTTTTTAAGATTTTATTTATTTATTTGACCGAGTGAGATCACAAGTAGGCAGAGAGGCAGGCAGAGAGATTGGAGGAAGCAGGCTCCCCGCTGAGCAGGGGACCACCCCCCTTCCGAGGCTCCATCCCAGGACCCTGAGATCATGACCTGAGCCAAAGGCAGAGGCTTTAACCCACTGAGCCACACAGCCCTCTCTGCATCCTTCTAAGAAGTCTTTTGTTCTCCCCTCTGGCCCTCCCAATGACCTATAAAGATGGTATTTAAGCCCCAAAATCTAATCACCAACTTCAATTACATTTCTCTATGAGTTTCTGTCTACACGCGCATAAAAATCTGTCTTTTCTCTTGCCTATCTGTTTTGTCAGTTTAGTTTGGAGGTTCCCAATTAATGAATAGAAAAGGGTAGAGAAAAAGTTTTTTCTCCCTAGCAGTGCTCAGTGAAGACCAGCTGAGACCAAGCACAGAAACTGGGCTTTGAAACATGGAGGTGCAACAGGAAATTGGGACCAAATAGAACAGGATGGTACAGATGACCATGGACCCAGAGCAAGTGTCAGCCCTGGATGAGGGAAACTGAACTTCAAGAAGAGATGCACCAGCAGCAAGCCACAGAGGTGCTCTGAAGTTGGAGGAACTGCTGCAAGAGATGTGAAGAACAAAGGCAAAAGAAATACAGATGAAATTAAATTTCTTTACAATTTGCCACCCATTGACCAGTACTTGAGACAGGCAGAGTATGGCATTCCTCCAGGAACTCACAACTGCCTTTCTTTTAATGCTTTGCTGGAGGCAAAGTGCAACCCTACCTTGACAGTAGCCAGGCGTCAAGGATCCTGGGAGTCTTCTTTAACATATGAAAGTCCTGTTGGAAGCAAGGTTTCCAGGATCCTGAGAGGGGCTAAGTATTGTTAGGAAAGGTTATTTATTACTGTCTAATAAAACCTGAGTCATGAGACCCTTCAGATATATATTAGTGGGTTGTATGCCTGGGGGATGATTGCCAACATGTATCTTGGAGGGCTAGATATAAAGGAAGTTTCCAAAGGGATTTCTATATGTTTAAAGCAGACTTACAGGATCCTGGGGTGGGAGTGGGGGGTTCAGGCTAAGATTACCTTTTGCACTTAGCTCAGTATCAACCTTGAGGCAGTTGAGTTCCTACAGGAATGTCACTCTGCCTGTTTCAAGGACTTGTTAATGGGCTGTAGGTAGTAAGGAAATGTAATAATTTTATTCTGCCTTTGTTTCCCATAGGAGCTCTATCTTCACTGACAAGGGCAAGGATGCACCTTTATGCAAATATCAATAGCAGTGAGAACAATTTCCCTCTTAGGAGATGGTGAATTAATTACAGAGAATTCCTTGTCATGCCAATGTTTTGCCTCTTGTCCCTCTTATTCCATCCTAGATAAGGGGATAGTATAAAGGGATTTTAAAACCAGAGTCCATAAATGAAGGGTCCCCCTGATGTTGGAAAGACGTAGGATTCAAAGCCAACAGCCAAGAAAGAATTCTTGAGATGTCTTTGTTGCAAAAAGGTGGTTTTATTAAAGCACGGGGACAGGACCTGTGGGCAGAAAGAGCAGCACTGGGGTCATGAGGAGTGGCCCATTATATACTTTCAAGTTGGGAGGGAGTTAGGGAGAGTGTAAGATGCTAAAGAATTTGGAACCAAGGTTACCAGGGCCTTGAGGGGGCTAGTTGTTGGGAAAAGGTCATTTATTATTTTCTAATAAAACCTTAGTCATGAAACCCTTCAGGTATTTATCGGTGGATTGTATGCTTGGGGAATGATTGCCAACAGATGTCATCTTGGGGGGTAGACATAAAGGAAGTTTCCAAAGGAATTTTTTTTTAGAAGAATTTCTTTTTTTTTTTTTAAGATTTTATTTATTTATTTGACACAGAGAGAGAGAGAAATTACAAGTAGGCAGAGAGGCAGGCAGAGAGACAGGGAGAGGAGGAAGCAGGCTCCCTGCTGAGCAGAGAGCCCAATGCGGGCCTCGATCCCAGGACGCTGAGATCATGACCTGAGCCGAAAGCAGAGGCTTTAACCCACTGAGCCACCCAGGCGCCCTCCAAAGGAATATTTATATGTTAAAGTAAACTTACAGCATTCTGGGGGGTTGGGCTAAGATTGCCTTTTGCCCTTAGCAAAGTATTAACATCGAAGCAGTTGAGTCCCTAGAGGAATGTTACTCTCCTTGTTTTAAGACTTATCAGTGGGCTTTAGGTAGTAAGGAAATTTAATAATTTTTATTCCACCTTTGTTTCCCACATCATCCCTTCCCCATGTTGAGTTTTGCTCAGCTTGTGAAAGTCACATTAATAGTCAAGACAATTTAACCTCAGGATGTCAGGTAGAAGAGGGTGAGGGGTGTGGCTTTCAACCTTACCACTCAAAGTAGAAACAATGGTAGAGCCTAGAGTTAGGAGAGAAGTCCCTGATTTGGAGCATAGCAGCCTCTGAATGGAGGAAAACAGGCCACAGTATTCTTAGCCCGCCTTCCTGCTTCTCTAGTAGGTGGGCTTGGACAAGCTTCCAAAAAGGGAGATGGAGAATAGGAGGTCTCAGGATGGTGGGCAGTGGGTGGCCATAGGGGGGCAGGAAGAAAGGAAAGGAAGAAAACAGATTCATGAGGCCTCTGTTTTCTGTCAACTCAAGGCAGTGGATTATGGAAGTTATGGAAGAGAAAAGAGGGCAAGTGTTTGTTTAGGCTTCTGGGTCACACCCAAGTATGGAGCATGATAGGTTGTTGAGGGCACCAGCTTCTGAAGCCCAGAGGTCAGGTGCTCACCAGGGGGACATCATGTCCACCTGTCCACTGTATGCTGCCTTGAATACTGCCCAAAACATAGCATGGGTGCCATTGAGGAGCCAGGGACACTCTGGGTCTGTCCAGAACTCTCCTGAGAGAAACCAAGGAGTCCTCTCTGCCAGCCAGGGCAGGGTCAGTTATGCCCATGTAGCATGTCAGAACCTCAGTGAAGGCTCATCTCACCTCTAAAGGTCATCTTCCTGGCTCCCAATTATTTACTCTCTTGAGTTTCATTCTTTGAAGAGCCTGTAGATTGTGCAGAGTTAATATATAATATATAACATGCAATTCCTCCCAGTCCTTTCTTCCTTCCCTAAATAGGGAGCAAAGTCAGCAAGGAGGGGAATGGCAGGACTCTAGCAAGAGGTGGGAGTGGTGAGTGGCCAGGAGCACCAGAATATAGCCCTGACCACATGGCTTCCCCTGGCTGGCTGTGCCTAGGGTTTGTTCTGGCTGACCCCATCATGACAATGCCCAGGACACTCAAGGGACTCTTGAGAATTCCAGCATGAATTGAGAGGCTTGGAACAGAGCTCTGTCTTGACCAGACTTAAATTTACTTTCATGAGGAAGAGCCAACTGTAGGCCTGGCCAGCCATTAATCTGGCCACAGGGTTACATTTTTAACTCACTCAAGACTTCTTATCACCAACTACCTGGGAAAGTGGAGATTTTGCCTTTGTGGAACAGAATTGGTCACCTAAAGAAGTGGGAATCTAAGTGTGATGGTTGATTGTATGTGCCAACGTGGTGGGACCATGGTGGACAGATATTTGGTCAGAAATTTTTTGGATATTTCTGGGAAGGTGTTCTTGGGGTGAGATTAACATTTACATCAGTAGGCTTTGAATAAAGCAGATTGCTCTCTGTAATGTGGGTGGGTCTCAGCCAATCAGATGAAGGCTGCTATGGACTGAATGCCTGTATCTGCCCCAAATTTATATGTTTTTTTTTTTTAAAGATTTTATTTATTCATTTGACACAGAGAGAGAGATTACAAGTAGGCAGAGAGGCAGGCAGAGAGAGAGGAGAGAGGAGGAAGCAGGCTCCCCGCTGAGCAGAGAGCCCGATGTGGGCCTCGATCCCAGGACCCTGGGATCATGACCTGAGCCGAAGGCAGCGGCTTTAACCCACTGAGCCACCCAGGCGCCCTCAAATTTATATGTTGAAAACTAACCTAACCCTCGGTGTAATGCTATGAGGAAGTGGAGCCTTGGGAGAAGATTAGGTGATGAGCCTCTGATGGGATTAGTGCCCCCTATAGGGAGATCCAGAGAACTCCCTCACCCCTTCTACCATAAGGACACAGCAAGATGTCTGCTTATGAACTAGGAAGTGGGTTCTCACCAGACACCAGATCTGCTGGACCCTCCATCTTGGACTTCCCAAACTCATAACTGTTAGCAATGTTTAAGAAACATTGTTTTTCCACCCTGTCTCTGGCACTTTTGTTATTGCAGCCCAAATTAAGACAAAAGCCTTAATAAAAGCCTGACTTTTCCCAAGAAAGAAGGAATTCTGCAAGCAGACTGCCTTTAGACTGTAATTGTAAGTCTTCCTGGCTCTGATCATGATCCTGGGGTCCTGGGATCGAGCCCCGTGTCAGGTTCCCTGCTCAGAGGGGAGCCTGCTTCTCCCTCTCCCTCTGCTTGCTCCTTCCCCTGCTTGTGCCCTCTCTCTCTCACTGTCAAATAAATAAATTAATCTTTGAAACAAAACCAAAAACCCTCCGCTGAGTAATTTAAAGATTTAATTGACTTTATTCAATGATTCATGAATTAGCCAGCATTCTGCTAGTGAATAGAAGGGAAGGAAATCTGAGGGGGTGTATAAAATGAAAGCCTTTAATAGGCAGAGAGGTGCAGGGACAAGGAAGTCATAACAAAAAGAAATTATTATTTCAGGCGAGGTCACCTTCCTTTGGAGTAAAAGTGAGGACCTATCATGCAGTTTACCTTATAAGTGTTGATCAGGAAATTCTAGACTGAGTGGTTGAAAAATCTACTCTAGAATTGGGTTGGGTTAGTTATTAAGTCTTGATGGGGCTTAGCAAGAGGGACTCCACTTTGGGCCTGCTGTTTCTTTTTATCAACACATTAAGGAATCACCCTGTCTCACCTCTCACCAACCCCAGTGTTGCAGACTGGGATCCCGGCCCACCAGGGGTTCTTTCCCCTAGTCTAGGATCTCACACAAAGCCAAACTGTCCCCTTCTGCCAAGGAGGGTTCAGGTAGCTATTCATGGCCCTTTCAGGTTTAACACTCTAGACCCTTGACTGAAGAGAATCATTTCCTGGGGGAGTATTTCTTTCTTTCTTTCTTTCTTTTTTAAGATTTTATTTATTTATTTGACAGAGAGAGCGAGATCACAAGTAGGCAGAGAGGCAGGCAGAGAGAGAGAGGAGGAAGCAGGCTCCCTGCTGAGCAAAGAGCCTGATGCGGGCCTCGATCCCAGGACCCTGAGATCATGACCTGAGCTGAAGGCAGAGGCTTTAACCCACTGAGCCACCCAGGCGCCCCGGGGGGGGGGGGTATTTCTTTATTGTGGAAAACCAGACTCTCAAGGATGGTTTTAATTTGTCATCATGGTAGAACATTACTGATTAACTAGCTGGATTTGATTACAATCCTCCCTTGAAAGAATCAGACCCTCAGTAATTACTCTAATGAGCTGAACAGGACCCCCTCAAAGATCTCTTCCCTGAAACTTGTGAATAACCTTATTTGGAGAAAGGGTCTCTGCAGATTAACTAAATTAAGGTTTTTGAAATGAGACGGTCAAGGATTATGGGTTGTTCTTAATTCCAGTGAGACAAAAGATGTGGTGAAGAGACAGAGGCAGGGTTTGGGATTCTGTGGCCACCAGCCAAGGGATGCCTGGAGCCACCAGAAGCTGGTGTACCTGAGGGATGTCAAAACAAATTGTCAGAAACTGTGTGGCTTAAAACATTCAGAATGTGTTCTGACACAGCTTTAGAGGTCTGAAGTCTGAAATCAAGGTGTTGCAGGCTCTAGGGTCCAATCATTTCTTGCTTCTTCTAGCTTTCATTGACTCAGGCTCCCTCAGCTTGTGGCCCCTCACTCCAATCTCTGCCTCTGTCCTGACAGACCTTGCTCCCATGTGTTCCCTCTTCTAACTGCATCTCTCTCTCTCTCTCTTTTTTTTTTTTTAAGATTTTTAAAATTTATTTGACACAAAGAGAGAGAGATCACACGTAGGCAGAGAGGCAGGCAGAGGGAGAGGAGGAAGCATGCTCCCCACTGAGCAGAAAGCCCAATCCGGGACTTGATCCCAGGACCCTGAGATCATGACCCGAGCCGAAGGCAGAGGCTTTAACCCACTGAGCCACCCAGGCACCCCGTCTGCATCTCTCCTTTTAAGAACACTTGTTGTTGAGGGCTCCTGGGAAACTGAGTCATTTCATGTCTTATGAGACTCTCTACCTGATCTGCTTCAAAATGAGAGGCTAGAAGAGGCCCCCTGACTGTCATTTCTTTGGAGCGCAGGGGTCTGCCTTTCCTGTGACTCTGCTATTTTGTTGATGGTTTTGTGCAATGTGGCATCCAGAAGAATCCACATGGACAATGACAAGGAGCTGATCTCCCAGGAAAACACCCCAGTCATACTAAACACTTAGTGAATGCAGTGAAGTGAATAAATATGCTCGCCCAAAGCAGTTCTCTTCTTTAGACCAATGAAGAATTTGCAAACATGCACCTAGGCTTCAAACCATCTAAGAAAAGGCATGAAGGGGTCACATTGCTAAAAAACAACTAGGTGAGAGTTTCCACAGCTGTGAACTTAAGGAAGCATGACTAGGTCACTGCTGTCAAAGACTGTTTCTAACTCCCACTTCTAAAGAGTAGAATGCAAAGTTTAACACGAACTGAGGAAGGTAATTGTGTATGGGAACTGCATGGTGTCTGTCTGGAGCAACAGATAGCTCTATGTTTGTTTTCTAGTGTTTGACACACTCATACTGCCATTCTTGGCTCCTAAGACAGTTAGAGACGGGCATTCTCTGTTGTAGAGACAAAGGGAGTGGGTGCAGAGAAATAACTTCTCGAAAATCACATGGTATTAAGTAAGCCCAATCACCTGCAAACCTTTACTACACCAGGCTAACTCCCAGAGTATGTATTTCTCGAAAAATTCTCTTCTAGGAGTTGTCTCTGGCTATGAATGTTTAGGAGTTGAAGGTCTGATGTGTGAGAATATTCACCTGCATGCATTCCTTCCCAAGGTTTGAACGTGATTATCCATCTAGAGACTGAAGTCATGGTGATGTAGTTTTTTGGGGGTGGTGTTGGTGTTTGGATGGGGTCCAGAGAAAGAATTCCTGAGATGGCTTCAGTGCAAAAAGGTGGTTTTGTTAAAGCATAGGGACAGGACCCATGGGCAGAACGGGTTGAGGGGCAACTGACTTTGGGGCTCAGGGGATGTGCCAAAAGGCCTTTCATATGCTAAAGACTCACAGATTCTTGGAGGAATGTTCCACTCTGCCTATTTCAAGTTCTATCTACATTCCCTTCTGCCTTTGTTTCCCACATCAATGGGGCTGATCTACTGGCCCCTCCAGTGCCAGCTACCTTGACATGAATACGGTGCTGGGGATGGGTTGGGGGCATTGGCATCTGTCAATACTGAGGTGGAAAATCCCAAAAAGGCCACCTCACTGAGGTGGGGAGCTCCCAAAGACACCTTGGCACTCCCTTGCCAAGCCACTCCCGCATAGATAAAGACCTGTTGCATGCCCTGAGCCAGTCAGCGGTGTGACCTTGTGAAAAATTCCTAGTTTTCCTATAAATGCCCTCCCTAATTGAAGCCGGGTGCTCAGCCTTTGTGAAACGATTCCTCTGGGCCCGCCGGCGTTAATAAAGCTGTGTTCTCCCAGCTCTCTGGGTGCTGCTTGAGTTTCTAGGTCACCTCCGAACTTCCACAATACAAAGTCAGGTCTTTAGGAAAAAGCCCACCATCTTAGAGTAAAATCCTCAGAGCAAAGGCCACTTTGTTGTTCTCCTAGTATATGATTGTGTGATTCTCTTAGCTCCTTGCAATTGCGAAGGATCAAAAGTACTAGTTAGTACTAATAAAACCAGCTATTCCTAGGAAAGTGCCTGTTCAGCATGCAGTACTTTTCGGGCTTCCAGCTCCAGTGGGTTCTGGTAGCAACAGCATTTCTTTTCTTTTTTTTTTTTTTTTTTTTAAAGATTTTATTTATTTATTTCACAGAGGGAGAGAGATCACAAGGAGGCAGAGAGGCAGGCAGAGAGAGAGAGGGGGAAGCAGGCTCCCCGCTGAGCAGGGAGCCCGATGCGGGCCTCGATCCCAGGACCCTGAGATCATGACCTGAGCCGAAAGCAGAGGCTTTAACCCACTGAGCCACCCAGGTGCCCAGCAACAGCATTTCTATGAAGCCAGCCAGCTGGCGTCCTTAAGTGAACCAGTGAGGTCAGGCTGCAGCCAGCAGGGGGGACAGGACAGTGGCAGTGGGGACCGGACAGAAGCAGAATGGGGCCTGCACTCTGAGGAGTCCTCTCTGAAGGAGGCTCTGTAAGGCACCTACCCGAGACAGTGAGGCATAATAATGAATATATCTGGTCTCTGTCCCTGGTTCCTGGCACAGACCTTCAAAAACCCTGCAAATATCCGGAGAGTTAGAAATGTCTTTGTTATGCTGATGAGGCTATTTGTGCTGGGGGTGGGGGGAGTAGCCTCAGGGTGGGGCTGGTCACCAGGAACACCAAGCACTTGATGAAAAACTTGGGACTTTGGGCCAAACCCAGCTCTGGGGCAGGGAGGAGGGAGGAATGTGTCAGCCTCATGGGGCACTCAAGAGTTCTGGACAGCTCAGCTTGGGGGAGCTTTCTGATTGTGAACACAGTCTTGTGCTGGGAGGGGGATGCACCCTGACTCCACAGGGAAAGGGCACAGAGCTCTGCATTCTGACCTTCTCTGACCCTGCCCTGTGCATTCCTTCCATGTGGCTGGTCCTCACTGTATCCTTTATAATAAAAACTAACTGTAAGGACAGTGCTCTCAGTGAGTTCATTGGAAGATGAGGGGTCATTGGAGCCCTAATTTGCAGCCAGCCCAGAAGAAGTATGAGTGGCCCCTAAGGCGTGCGGCTGACATCCAAAGTGGGGACAGTCTTGTGCAGGATTTTGCCCTTTAACCTGTGGGATCTGATGTTAATCCCAGGTAGTTAGAGTCAGGTTAGAATTGAACTGTTGGACATGTATTTGGTGTTAAAGAATTGGCATTAGGACAATGAGTGGCAGGCTCTCCTGGGCACCTGGACAAGTTCGTTCCCAAGCCTCTTTCTAGAGGGTGGAAACGATGGGTCCAGCCTTCTAGAGCACACATCAAAGTCCCATTTTGTTAACAGACACTGAGCTGGAGGTCCCTGACTTTGGGGAGAAGCTGTGGAGAAAATTTTGAGAAGATGCGCCATGTATCTATGTGCTTTCTTCTTCCCAGCTACAACATGGGTCTGTGCTCACCTTCTCTGAGTCCCAAGGCTGCCTACCTGCCTAACAGCTTTTCATAGGACAGGGAGTGTCACCAATGGCAGCTACACGAAAATCTCCACAGGGACTCGAGACTGCCTTCAAAATTCTGCTACTCCTGCCCCCGCCCCCCGCACATCTGACCACGTGGCTGTATTTGCTGGAACACCTGGTCTGCTTCTATAAATTTGGTGACTGCACATCCAGACTTTTAGCTTTGTGAGCACAGATTAAAGGAAGTTGTTAGTGAAGGTTTCAGATCTTGACCACAGAATATCATTCTAACACCAGCCAAGTCATTTTAGAAAATTATGAGTAGCCAAAAGGGAGACAATACAAATATGGTCCAGCAACCTGCCATCCCCATCTCCCATTCCTACCCCCTTGCCCACACAACTGGAGTAGTCAGTGTTTGCCAAAAATGCAAATGCTGGTATGATTTCCACATGAGTTTATATAATTTCCCACTGCAGATCAACTTCTGGGGAAACACTCAGGTAAAACACTTAAAAACTACCCAGAAATCTCACTCTGAATTTACCTTCACAATGGGCTGAAGGCAGGCAGGTCCTGTGTCTCCTTAGAGTCACGTTTTCAATAGAGCTCCACCTTAACTTGGGTGGGATCAGTTTGCCCCAACTACAAGCTGTGTCTTTTCTGACCTGCTATGTTTTTGGAGCAGGTATCCGAGTACCTCCATATTTTGACAAGACATAGCAAGACCTAGGTTTTTTTGTTGTTGTTTTTGTTTGTTTGTCTGTTTTTAGATCTATTTTTTAAGCAGAGGAGGAAGAAAAGGGCAATCCCTTGCCAATAGCTTGTGTGGTGGGACAGCCTTTGTCTTGTGGAGGTCAACAGCCTGCCTGTGAGATCTTCAGCTATAGCTAAAACGTTGGAGGTAAGCCAGTGACTGGCCCTTTACACTTGTGTGTTCCTGGGGAATCTGCTTTCCCATTTCTTCTGCAGAGAATTCTGCATCTTATGGGGAATTTCTGTGGCTTCAATGTACTGTGGTGATTATATGCACATTAATCATGGTGCCCTGGTTGTAGGCTATGGGTTCCAGAGAGAATCAATGGGTGCTGGATGGTCAAAGCAGGTACAGATGGAACCTCAGGGCTCTTCCCTTGATGAACCCATGATCTCTAATAACCAACTTCTGGATGCCGGGTCTCCTGGGTGGGGACAGATCACCCAGTCTTCCTCCCACTACTCCTTTCCCGTCCAGCCTGCATTCTTTATCCCTTTTCTTAACGTGTAGCCTTCTTGCATGGAGCACTGGTGCGCAGTGGCTATCACTTTTTTTTTTTTTTAAGATTTATTCATTTATTTTAGAAAGCATGCGTGAGCAGGGTTGGGGCGGGTGGGCAGAGGAGAGGGAGAATCCTCAAGCCAACTACCCTCTGAGCATGGAGCCCAATGGGGCTCAATCCCAGGAGCCTGAAATCGTGACCTGAACAGAAATTGAGTCAGAGGCTTAACTGAATGAGCCACCCAGGCACCCCAACAGTATCAACTTTTGTTGCTCATAGAAAATGTGCCTAGCCTTGTTCAAAAGGATTGGGGACCATTAATTCCCCTACATTACACTGGAAGCAAAAGAGCTGTGCCTCGTCCTAGTTGTTTTTGGTAGAGGAGAGAAACCATTTCAGGGGAGAGCAACTTGGACCAATCCCCAAGTCTAAGGCCGGTGTGGACTTGCACCTTCTCTTCCATCTGTGACATAGTGGGACTTAGGAATGGCAAGAGACCCTTCTGCCACTTGTCTCATCTTTGTTTTGCCCAGGTGGGGCAGGAGTTCAGGGGACAGATAATACACCAAACCCTGGCCAGTCTTGGATTAAATGGCTATGGAGTGACTAGGTGTGTAATCTACACCTGGTGTAGGGAAACTTTCCCTTCCTCTCTCCTCTAGATCAGATGACTTAAACTGTCTGAGACCTGTTTCACAAGCTGATGTCTGATGTCCAGAAGGACCATTTTCAGTATCTTCACACCTCAAGCTCTCCAACTGACTGACCAGATTGTACTTTTTTTGAATAAAATCAAAAGTCTAACACGAATATTAATTCAGTGAGTTTTTATTATGCACCTGTTACGTTTGTAGAACAATACCAAGGGATGAGAGGAACAGGGAGGGCAGATGCTTCTCAGATGGTCTCTGAACCTCATGGCAAGGTAGACACCTCACCTGCCTGCCCAGCCCCAAAGAGGGAGGGAGGAACCAAGTGGGCCAGCTCTATCTGGAGTTTTCCCCAGTGCAGGGAGGCCCCGCTTCTCGTGCATGGCATGAACCTGGGCTCTGAGCTGCACCACCCAGGGCAGTTTCCAGGGGCAATGTCAACTCCTGGTTTCCTAGGCGCCTTGGCCAGCTTTGGGTCAGTGAATGCAACAAGGCCTCACGATATTTGATGGACACTCAAAGAAATGCACAGCCTCCATTACATTCCATTTGTTTCTTATTTAGGACCCAATTTTACACATAAAATACACTGGTGAGTTAAGCAATGCTCCTTTTAGACAAATTTCTGAAGTGGGTGGGTTAATATACTCACCACCAATGGAACCTTAGGGTAAGAGCTCAGGTGGATGGGATAAATGCGTGGAGTCTGGTTTCTATTTGGAATTTTCCACTCTTAGTCTTAAGATTTTTTGGGTTCGTTCTCCTCTTTTCCTGGCAGATCAATATAAGAGGCAAACTATTTAGAAACAAAGAGCCCCAGTAGTTTACTTTTTGTTGAGGGTTTGACCAAATGGTTTTATTGTATTTACTGTCCCTGGGTAGGTGGATGCATCTACACAGGCACAGAGCTCAACTATAGGACCTGGTAACTCTTTCACTGGGTTTGTGGGAGTGGTGTCTCAATGTGGCAATGAAGTGTCATCCAACATGGAGCAATGGCAGCTGAGGGGCCCGGACATACAAATTATACAGAACACCTGCCTGGTTGCTGCTGGCTTTTACAACTAGCCACAGCTACTCATCAGCCCCCAGGCTTCCCTATCACTGGGCTAGAGGACACTGTTTGTCCACAACAGTGAGCCCAGTTATCACTGCTTGAGGTTCCACTACCAATGGTTGCTCCCAGTCCACAGTCATGGGCTGCAGACTTCAAAGGTTCTTGTGCATTGGACACCCACCCTGGAAAGAGAAGCTTGGGTATGAATCCTGCTTCTGATGGAAGTGAGAGGAAGCTGGTTTGTACTGATTCTTCCATGAACTGGGATTGGCAGCAGCACTGCAGGACTATCCAGTGTTGTGGGCTGAACAGTATCCAGCCCACAACTTGCAGGGTTAAGTCCCAACCCCGGTGCATCAGTGTGACTTTGGAAATAAAGCCATGGCGGATATAATTAGTTAAGATGTGAACAGACAGGAGTCAGAGGGTAGGACTTAGGGTGGTGTCCTTATAACAACGGAAACGTGGAGAAACATACACAGAACACCATGTGAAGACAAAGCATGGATACGGTGATGGGTGATGCTTCCACAAGTCATGGCGTATCAACAACTGCCACCCACTGCCTGCTAGAGGAGACACGTGACACAGATCCTCCTTCTCAAAGACCCAACTCTGCTCACACCTCCATCTTGGACTCCTGCCTCCAGAACTCAGACAGCATGTCTAAGCCGTCCCAATGTAATAGATACGACTGGCAGGCTGACTTAATGCTCATGGAACATGTTGTCCCCTGCCCACCTCACCCAGACAATACTGGCAGCCGAGCGTCCCATTCCTAGATGCAGTGGGGGTGGGATGGGGTGCCTAAGTGCCTTTCCACAATGATGACCACATTCCCACCCACGACCGTTTATCATGGGCCTCCCACGGTAAAGAGACACAACACTTTGGAGAGGGCATGCAACAGTGTAAAATGTGGGCTTTGTCTTCAATGAGCTCCCATTCCCTACTAATCAGACACCATGAAAAATAAAAGGGTGGGACGGTTTTCCTGTGCGAGGAGCTGTCTACCCCAACCAAGACTCCTGATGATGGTGGACTGCTCCTATGGGCCAGATGCTGATGGGGACTGATTTCTGAGGACTACACATGCCTCTGGGTGCTTGGCCCTACCACCCACATGCCCCAGAGGACACGTGCCTGAGGGCCTTCCTCCCAGCCGACCCCCACACCCGAAGGTTCCTGCTGGCACACAGAAGTGCAGTTGCTCCCAGACCTCTGGATGGGGGAAGGCAGGATGTAGTACAGGAATTTATGGGCATGTATTTAAAACTAGTTGGCATGGGACACACCCTGGGGGGAGGCATGGTAGGGGAGCCATGGGGTCCCTCCCTGCTTGGAAAGCAGCACAGGTGGTTCTCTAAGACCTGGAAAGATGGAAGAGTCATAGCTGGTGGAGACAAGCCCTCCCTGGTTTTTGGCACAGCAGAGACAGAACAAATACTCATTCGGCCACTATCTCGTTTCTACCTGAGAGCAAAGGGCAGGAGGATGATTCTGTCCTGGGGGAGGTGCATGGTGGCCGGGGTGTGGGACCAGTCAGTACCATGGGCCTCGCCCAGTTGTGGGCGAGGGGAGGGAGATGGGGCGGTAAGGGGAACTGGACGGGAGGCCGCCCTGCCTGGGGAATGCACCTTGTCCCGGGGTGGGGGGGCACACTGCCACCCCCGCAGGCCCCCTCAGTAGGAGTTCAGAGCCTGCTTGGAGCGGCGCTTCATGTGCAGACGCTGGTGGCGGAGGAGGTCACAATTCTGTGAGAAGCTTTTGACGCAATAGCGGCACTGGAAGGGCCGCGGCTTGTCCTTCACGTGCACGCTGCTGCGGTGGCGCGCCAGGTGGTCGGGCCGCTGGAATGCCTTCCCGCACTCGCAGCACTGGAAGCTGAGCTTGGGGGCACCTTCGGCCAGCAGCGCACCGGGACCCGCGCTCACGGCACCCGCACCCGCCTCTCGCTTCTGTGGTGGCTCCAGTCCACTGGTCTGCAGGTGGATGCGCCTGTGCGACAGCAGGTGTGAGTTGAGGCGGAAGCTCTTCCCGCAGGCGCTGCAGCGGTACGGTTTCTGAACCTCATGGCTCTCCAGGTGCCCATCCAGGTCCTCGCTGTCACTGAACAGCTCCCCGCACACTGAGCACTCGTGTGGCTTCTCCTGCTCCCTGCGGCTTCGCAGGTGCCGGATGAAGTTGACCCTCCAGCGGAAGATTTTCCCGCAGTTCGGGCAAATGTAGGACTTCTTAGAGGAGGATGTCTGCACCTCGCCCCCCGCCTCAGCGCCACTCCGGTGAGAGGCCGGGAGGCTGCGCGGCTTCTCTGTGGGGCTCCGCGGCTCACCTCCACAGTAGGGGCCGTGCTGGGAGTCCTCGTCCCCAGAGCTGGACAGGACAATCTCAATGGTCACCTCCTCATCCAGGCCATTCTCTGGGGTCAGCGTGTCACCTTCAGCTACGGGAAAGCCACAGGGAGGGTCAGCGTGCTGCGCCAGCCACATTCCCACACCTATAAACCAGATCCGGGAAGGCTCGGCTTGATTCTTTCCCCCTAAGCCCTGAATTCCAATCCTTATTTTTCCTCTCTAGACACTAAGGCCCTTCAAGGTCTAACGACTTGTGTCTATCAGTGTCAAGTCGTGGCCATGCACGTCAGTTAGCACTGCCCTACTTAACCAGGAATCAGCACCTCAAAGACCATGGTAGAGAGAAAGACCCTATATCCTATAGGCAGTGGCAGGAAGGTGCCAACTACCACGTGTTGAACACTGAAATCTTTCAGGGGCTTTGCAGGACTTCTGACACCAATAGCCCCACTGGCTCCTGGACACAACCCAATGACCTATTCTTTGCCAAATTATACACACAAGCTAACTTGGGTGACACACTCTAGGCTCAGTGTTGAAGATGGAGTTAGCCTCACTGTGCTGATGATGTCAGGGCTGTCTGACCGCCTTCACCACCCAGGTCACCTGTGTCACCTCTGAGGCCCACCAGCAGCCACCATTGGGACGGGTAGTGGTTCTGGAGTTAATAACCTAGTCTCAAGCAGACTCAATGAATGCCAAGTCTGTGATGTTGGAAGAAGCGGGGAAATGGGTGGGCAGTGGAGTGCCTGGCATGAAGTCCCAGCCTGCAGCCACGCACAGCTCCCACTCAGGTGTTCTGGATGTTATCTCTGGAACAAGGAGAGTTCTGTGAGGTTAGAGCATCTGAGGGTTGGTGGAGCTAGAGAAACAGAAGCAGGGCAGGGAGACTGAGAAGCCAGACAGCAGGAGATAGCAGGCAACAGCAGAGTCATGGGAGCATCTGTTCCTCAGAAGACAAAGATCAGGGGCTCAGCATGATATGAAGCTGGGGGTGGGAAAAGACAAGAATATTTGGAAAATTCCCAGTTTCATCCATACTGGAGAAAACAACAAAGCATGTTCTAGAGAGAACACGGAGGGGCTGGGGAACCATCAGGTAAAGGAATTATGGATGTGAGTCACAGATCTAGGCAGGCAACAGAGAGGAAATAATCCAGTAAAGATCTGTAAAGGACTCTCCTGTTGGACGGCCTCTGCTCCTGGACACTGCACGGGCCCAACGCTGGTTCTGAGACTTGTGTCTGAGCAGAAACACAGCCAGCCTGGACTAAAAAGCAAGAGACAGATGAACCTTGGGGTTCAGACCTCTGGCATTCTACACATCAGGCTGGGAGAGCTACTTATCCTCAATGCCCAAGGAAGACTGGCTGCTGAGGCCGTCCTGAAGAAGATAGGATTCCGACCGCATCCCTGGGCCCTACGGGGACAGAGCCCTGAGCCCACTGTTACCCGCAAGCCGCACATTCTCACGGAATTCCAACCCTTGGTTGGGGGCCATGAGCCTTTCTTCTTCCCAATTTCTCCCTTTTGAAGATTTTATTTGATAGAGACAGCATGAGCAGGGGGAGTGGGAGAGAGAGAAGCAGGCTCCCCACCAAGCAGGGAGCCTGACGTGGGGCTTGATCCCAGGGCCCCAAGATCATGATCTGAGCTGAAGGCAGATGCTTAACCGACTGAGCCACCCGGGCACCACCAATTTCTCTGTTTTGGAATGAAAAGGTCCATTCTCTGCCTGTCCTACAACTGCATTTTGGGAGGTACATAACGTGATGTCTGGTCTCACAGGTTCACAGCTGAAGAGGAACATGCCTACACCTACATGATCAGCTACACCTGATCAACAGGATATTTAGGTGAGATGGATGTAGGGTGGATGCTAGAACAGATTAAGGGATGTTCGGATAGGGTGATTATCTGCTGCATATGGAGAAGACAGGAATTTGGGGACCCCTGAGAGCGGAATGCAATGAGCTGAAATGCATCCCCTTAAAAATCTGTGTGCTGAAGTCCTGAGCCCAATACCTCGAATACAACTGTATTTGGAGATAAGGCATATCAAGGGGTAAAGAAGTTAAAATGAGGTCATCAGGGCAGGCCCTACTCTAGCAAGTGTCCTTCTAAGATGAGATCAGGGCATAAACATCCAGAGATGGGCCATGTGCAGATGCAGGGAGATGACCTCTATCCACAGGCTAAGGAAGGAGGCCTCAGGGGAAGGACACTTTGCTGCCCCCTTCAGCCTATGCTTTGAGCCCTCAGATTTCTGAAAAAATCAGTGTCCACTGATTAGTCTCCCAGTCTGTGGTACTTTGGTAGGCAGCCCTAGGAGACTAACATAATACATACGGGGTGACATCCACTCCAATCAGAGAATCAGCAGAAACAGATGCAGAGCTTCTAAAAAGGGAGGAATAAATCAACAATAATGCTGTCGTGTGTCATCAACACAACAACATGAAGAATTCCTAGTAGAAGAGCTGAGACTCACAGGTGCCCAAACACCAGGGGAAGAGGGACAGAAGCCTCGGTGCTCAGCACTGAGGAGTAACTCAGGGTGTGAGTGGGGGTGGTCAGGATTACAGGAGGGAAGATAGGAGGAATTACTGGTCCAAGTGCTGTTACATGAATTAGTTAATCCTCAACAGTAACCACCTGGCAGCCAAGACTGTTACCTGTGAAAGACAAAAGTTGCCCAGGGTTTCAGGAGAACGGAAATGTACCCCGTGCTCCAGTAGCTGCAGGTGGGAAATGCCAGACTGTGGGGTGTGCTGGAGGCATGCGCACGGCCACATGAGCAGTTCCTGCCTCAAGGAAGGGCACTCGTGGTCTGCAAACGCACCGCTCCCTGAGATGGAGGGCTGAGTCACAGAGGGGGCAGGGAGGCAGATGAGAAAATAAACAAATACATAAAAATCCGGCATTATGAGAAATACATTCTTGTCATGTTAGAATGGAGAGGCTTTCTTATAAGATCTAAAACCTGAAAGGAGATGATAAAAAATTTACATTTTTAAAAAGTAGAAAGGGATGGCTGGGTGGCTCAGTTGGTTAAGCATCTGCCTTCGGCTCAGGTCATGATCCCAGAGTCCCAGATCGAGTTCCACATCAGGCTCCCTGCTCATGGAGAGTCTGCTTCTCCACCTGCTTGTGCTCTCTCTCAAATAGATAAATAATATCTTAAAAAAAAAGTAGAAAAAAAGGGGGAGGAATTGTGTGCAAATGCCTAGGAGGCAACAGATGCAGGCCCATAACTGAAGAGTTTCTAGGAGGTTCCCAGAGAGGACAAGCTATGGCTTGGTAAGGTGCAGACAAGAGCTGGAAGCCCTATGCCCCAGTGTGAGGGCATCAGGCAGTGGGGCCTAGATGTAGTCTTGAAGGTGGGACGCCTGTGCTGGGATGAGCACTTACAAGAAAAGGAAGATGTGGGAGAGCATCGAGCTCTGTCTCCAACAGTAGGCGCAGGGAAAGGCCACGTGAGCACACAGGGACGGGGCAGGCGTTCCAAGCCAGGGAGCGTCCTCACCGTCCACAGAGCCTGCCAGCACCCCAAAGTCAGCCCTCCCCCAACTCCAGGACCGGGGGGAGGGAAATGTCTGCTGTCTGGGCAGACCTCTCTGGAGGTGTCATCAGCACATGAGGCACACACAGCACCTGCACAGATCTTATGCTGCTGTAGGGGTCGGGGTCCAAGCAGAGCTCACCCCATGGGCGGAGGATACAAGCCAACACTGGGACTGCAGAGTACTATGTAGGCAGTGCACAGAGAAAGCACACTGAACCTGAAGAGAGTCCAGTGAGGTGTTACAGTGACTGGGCCAGGAGCACCCTGCATGCGGACGGTGGAGGTGCAGGCCCTTCCCCTGCTCAGAGGCCATGGGCCACCAAGGCACTTGGAAGCCTCGCATCTCTCCCTGTTCTCAGACAGTCACACTCAGCATCTTGCCGTTTCAGAGCCAAATCCCAGCTGGTGCCCGGTGCAGGGGCGGGGCAGAGCTGAGAACACCGAGGCTCGTCAAGTATCCACCTCCTAATGGGGTGCTCATGGCGTTGAGACATGCTGAGGGCACGCAGAAGCCAGCAAGGATGCAAAGGCATGTCCTCGGTACTCCTCAAGCCATGACCACCCTCAGCACGCAGAACCCTGGCTCTCACCTACAGAAGAAAGGCAAGGAGGAGAGGGTCCCAGATTGGGATAGGCTGTAGCGCAAAAGAAGTAGCGCAAACAGCATATAATCCACAGGAGCAGTCGGCAGGCATTTCAGAGACCCGCGCCGCCCCCCCCCCGACCCGAGCAGCAGGCATACACACGCGCATACATCCCACATGCACAGACACCAGATGCACATAGGTACACATTCATGCCACACTCAGCACACACAGGTGCACACCCTCCCCCCCACCCACCTGGGCAGGTGTTCTGAGTGAGTGTCATCTGCTGGCAGGTCTGGAACTCTGGCACCTGTAGCTCATCCCGTTTTCGTCTGTCTTCTGTCTGCAATGGCTGGAGGCCTGGAAAGTCTTTTCAGTGAAGAAAATGGAGAAATAGATTGGTTGGAGAGCAGCCCTGGGCTCCCGCTCAGGTGGCCACTTAGTAAAGTGTTGTAGGTAAGATGGGCTACCCTCCCCAAACATGGGTGCTGAAACTTGACAGAACTTCTGTGTTGGGTGTCTACAGGGTCCTGCACCCCACGCAGATGCTGCATAGATGCAGCCTGCAGAGTTGGCCAGACCACGTGGATACTTGTTCCTGGCGGGAATGGCGCCCAAACCTGGTCTGCTCCATGCCAGCTTTAGGGTCCCAAGGGGATGGGGTGTGGGGTTGCTGCTGGTACCACACAAAGCTCATTCTCCTGAAGGAGCAGACACTTCCAGGGCACAGAGGCTACAGACATGAGCTCTGCGGACACGACATGGGGGAGGGAGGAGGTGAGAAAACACCATGGCCGAGCCCCAGGTCCTCCCTGTGCAACACCTGCTGTATGTGGCTGCAAGCTAGACTGTCTAAGCACCCGCTCTTCCTCCCCAGCCTGACTTCTGGGGAGCACCTGAGCTCACTTGTGGATGGGCCACCTAGTCAGCACGAGCCAGGCACCACTTATAGGATGGGGAAGGATTCCTGTCGTACCCTCACCTCTGGTTGAGGGGAGTGGCAACGTTAAAATCTTGCATGCTTTCTGGCAAGAGTCAGGGAGGAGGCCAGACAGGGTGCAGGGGTAACACCAGGCTGCAGAGACGGTGGAGGGAGCACGCCTGCCTCTGGCCTGTGGCAACCTTCTACCCAGTTCTGGAACCATTACTCACCCAAGTATGGGACCTGGGTCACATCCTTCCCTTGGAGGTCCCTCAACTCGGGGACCCGAGGCTCGTTCTCCTCTCCCTGGGAGAGATCCAGCTGGGGGCCTGGGTCATCTGTTCACAAAGGGGAGGACACACACCCATCAGCCACGTGTTCCTACAGGAAACTAGGGAGGGTAGAGGGTGGACCCCACACAGGTCCAGAAAAGAGAGCTGGAGGCATGCACACTGGGTCATGGCCCTCATGGGGGCCAGGCAGGGCCACTGAGAGCAAGCAGGGAGAGGACAGGAGAAGGAGCACACGAAGGGAGGAGCTGTGGTTTAGGGGGTCTCCCTCAGGACCATCAGGGAAACAGAAGCAAAATGAGCCATAGCCTACAAACAACAGAAAACCAGGCACATGGAAAGCATGTTACGTTTGACTTAGTATGCAAATCAGCCAGGTAGGCCTGATGTACATGCAGTCCATGTGCACAGGGCCTGTGGGGTCGGGGTGAACAGCAGAGGCGGGGCCCACAGTTCTCTGGTTTCAGGACAGAGGGGAGGAAGCCTTACTTGGAGGCAGTGAGACGCCACAGTCCTCCCCGATGATGAACTCTCCATAGAAGCCAGTCTGCGCAGGGTCTAGAAGGGACCAGTCCTCTTGCGAGAAGCAGAAGATCATGTCCTTGAAGGGGGAAACCCGGTTCTGAAACCGCAGAACAACGGGGACACCTCAGTCCTGGTTCAAGCTAGGGCAGAGCCCCAGCAAGACGAGTGATCCAAAAGGCTGCCTGGAGCCCATGTGGCCTCCCTTGCTCCAGCTGACATCCTCCTCATGCCCCTTTGGTCCAGCAGGTGCCTTACGAGGTGGCCAGGGGTGCACGGTGGCTGGACACCCACAGCTGCCAGGTGGGCAGACAGGGGACGCCCAACCACAGTACCACACTGACATCCCACTTCTAGAGTTCATTCTGCGTGCAGACAGCGTGCGGGACTTTTCACGGCAGCATTAGTGATACTAGGTTTAATAGCTGCAGACTGAACACAGCCCCTGTGTCCATCGTCAGAGCAAAACTAGGGGCAGCCTGCCTGACATGGCATGTGCCCGTGGGGAAGCATGAGGGCCCGCCTGCACTTAGAAGGGGCCCTCCACGGTCTGCTGGTGCATGACAAGCTCCTGCGTAGAGGGCTGTCCAGCCTGTGCCCATGGGGAGGCGTCACACCATCTGGGACGCTGGAGGCTGCTATAGGGGCCCCAGGTTACTACAGCAAGGAGCCGTTTCTCATACTTTTGAGTCATGGACCCCAGGAATGTGTCAAGATTAATTTAATTTATTTTTTAAAAGATTTTATTTATTTGAGAGAGTGAGAGAGAGCATGAGAGAAGGGAAAGTCAGAAGGAGAAGCAGACTCCCCGTGGAGCTGGGAGCCCGATGTGGGACTTGATCCCAGGACTCTGAGATCATGACCTGAACCGAAGGCAGTTGCTTAATCAACTGAGCCACCCAGGCACCCTCAAAATTCATTTTAATCTAAAATCTGATGGCATATCCATATAACATGCCTCTTACACTCCCTCACATACACACTTCTCTTCTTTTTTTTTTTTAAAAGATTTTATTTATTTATTTATTTGACAGAAACACGGCGAGAGAGGGACACACAAGCAGGGGGTGTGAGAGAGGGAGAAGCAGGCTTCCCGCAGAGCAGGGAGCCTGATGTGGGGCTCAATCCCAGGACTCTGGGATCATGACCTGAGTTGAAGGTAGACGCTTAACAACTGAGCCACCCAGGCGCCCCGCACACTTCTTAATTCTTAAAATTGAATCTGGAGACAGTGATGCAGCAAACACGAGGGGTACATCAGGCAGATGTACCAGCTTATCATGTCTGTCACTCCCCTCATCGCTCACATATGGTGCCCAGGTGTGGTGCTCGTTCCTGATCACCACGGAACCGCAGGCATTTGTCAACCCACATCTACTGTAGCGATTCTCCTAGTGTGGCGGCTGGGCCCAGGTGGGACAGCCCCACGCAGCAAAGAGCGACCCGGTTGCCATGTCCACAGAGCCACAGTGGACAGACTACTACAGTGCCCCAGAAACTGCCCCGGGTTCAGTAACTTCATCCTGTGTTGTGTGAATTATGAAAGTCTTCCCTTTACAAGGAAAAAAATTAGAGTTGCAGAGGTGCCTGCAACAAGCAGTTAGGATGGGGAACCACTGGGTTAACTTTCTAACGGGGCCCCCAGAAACCTCGCTAAACATTAAGTATGACTTCACACATCCACCATCAGGGATTCAACGGAAATTCAACAGTCCTATCTTTGCACTTACTTGGTTTTGTTTCTGGGGTTTTTTTTTTGTTGCCCAGGAGCATTTGATTGAAAAGGATAACAAGTGTCATGCTCCCCTGCGTCCTTGAGAATTTGGGAAACAGGTCCTCATACACGCTGACCAGAAACGCATGTTTGTGGACCTCTGGGAAGATGCAACAAGCATGCCCACTGTTTCTGGGAGATTCAGAGATGCAGGCAGGAATGTGTGTGGAACACGCCACTGGGTGGAACCTTTCCCTCGTGTCTGACGGTGTAACCCGAGCATGTATCGTCTATGATCAAACATCATTCATCACCATTTACACTGTATTATTAAATGCTGAGACAAAACATGCAGGTACCCAGCACTGAGATATTAAGGACATGAACACTAACAGCCTTTGCTTCGGGTGGGTGGGTCCCACAAGGGCCTGTGGTCTCGTCCGCACTGCTGCAGTTCCCAGCCCCACCCCCGGGCCTGGTGGAGGGAGGACGCACTCTGGGCCCGGAGCTGCATGGTTGGTGCCGGCCTCAGGAATTCCCACCAGATCCAAACACAGCCTGAAATCACATCACAGCACCATTCTGCACACTTCCCAACACTGAACTCGCCATTCGCTCGCCCTCCCGTTCAGCTGTATTTCCGTGCATGCGTGTCTAGTCCACGCACTTACACTGAGGTGTGATTTCAGAGCACCGCTGATTCACCCGTTCTTCTGTCAGTGGTGTTCGGGTACTCCCCAACAGTTTGCTGCTACAACAATGGTTCAGGGAGCTCTCTTGTGCGCATCCCCTGTCCATGGCAGGGGCTCTAGGACGCGCAGCAGAAGGAGTACTGGACCCCTGTGGACACATATCTTCCCCAATATTAAGTACTCCCGCACCGCTCTTGCCCCACAGACGGCACACCTGTGTCTGGTCTCCCCGGCGCGCTGGCTGCACTGGGTGCCAACATCATCACCACTCTGATAACTGGGTGCGCAGCCATCCTAGCGGGGACCCCCGCCCTGCTCTCCACGAACCTTTCCTCCCAGTTTACTGGCCAATCTGTGTTTGTCTGCCCTGAAATGCCTCTTTGTTTTCTTTGCCTATTTTTCTATCTTCTAATGGCTCCCTTTTTTTTTACCAGCTCATTTAAAATCATGGATATATTTCACTCTTATAAAAGAAAGCATAACATTATTTTAATTTTAAAATAAAAAAATTCCAATCACTTTATGGTAGTATAAAAAATTTAGTAATGTTAGCAGTACAAGATGAACTGCAGGAAAATGCTGAACACACTGGTATGGGGATAATTCTGGTAAGAGAGTTTTGAAGTAAACATATAGTTTTGGAACAAAACAGACCAACACAGAAGAAAAGGTCATGACATAAAAATTTAACGGATAAAATTTGACCTACCTGAAAAAACAAAATCCTAATCAGTGGGGAAAGGGAAAAGATAATTTTTATCCAATGTATTTGATATAATTGGTTCACTAGAAATAAAACTAGATCCTGATGCTTGATCAAACTAATACAAAAGTAAAAAACTTAGGGGTGCCTGGCTGGCTCAGTCGATGGAGCCTGTGACTCTTGATCTGGGGCGGTGAGACTGAGCCCATGTTGGATGTAGAGCCTGCTGAAAACAAATTTAAAAATAAAAGAAACCCCCCAAAATCTTAAAATACCAAAAGGGGAAAAAATGGCTTTCAGAGAATAAAAATAAAGACCATATAAAGAAATAATGGGCAGGCACATAAAACTTATAAGTATGCACAGTAATGACGCAGCGTGAATGAGATTAAGACTAACAAATGGGACCAGAGGTCCACCATGAACGAATGGGAAATGGGGCTGAGAATATACAGAGCTCCTGTCACACAATCAGAGAGCCTTAAATATCCGTTAAAGAGGGAAGCAAGAAAGTTAATATCTTTTTTTAAAGATTTTATTTATTTGACAGAGAGATTATAAGTTGGCAGAGAGGCAAGCAGAGAGAGGAGGAAGCAGGCTCCCTGCGGAGCAGAGAGCCCGATGCGGGCCTCCATGCCAGGACCCTGAGATCATGACCTGAGCCGAAGGCAGAGGCTTTAACCCACTGAGCCACTCAGGCGCCCAAGAAAGTAAATATTTTAAAGTATATGAGAAAAAGCTCACCTTGACTCATGTATGAAAACACGTCTATGAAACCATCTGATGAAGACTGGAAGACAGGTGAAGTTTGTCTGTAATCCTGATCATTCAGCCAGCACATGCTGAGAACACTGTCAGCAGGAGCCCTGGCCCCTGCAGTTATATTCAGAGAACTTCTGTCCCCTTTCTGCCCTGGGGGGGGGGTAGCTTTCCACCACCTGCTGGCCTCTGCCCTCCAGGGGCCCCCCTCTGGCCTCCAGGGCTCCCTCTATGCCTGCCGGGGCCACCCTACACCAGCCAGGGTCACCTCTACACACCAGGATCCCCTCTGCCTGCTGGGGACACCTGCACCTGCTGGGGCTCCCCTCCACCTGATCTAATTATCACACATCCAATCGGATCCCCCCACTTTTGGAGAACCTTGACCCCAGGACTCCCGATTTTCCAGGGATCTCTAGGAACTCTCCCTGGTGCACTGATGACCTTCCATCCAGGTGACTCTTGGGTGAGGACCTGAAGCCTGGGGGGAAACTGCCACATGGCCCTGCCCACGAGGATGATGGGAGTCCCCTCCCACACTTTGGAGGGACCCTTCCCTCCCTTCCCTCACCAGCCCTGAAGCAGCAAAGCCCCCTGTTCTCCAACCAGGGTGGCTCCACAGGGTGGTCTGAAGGTGGGAGACTGAAGAGGTAGACTGCGAGCACCTGGGGAGTCAGGACCCTTTTCCCCAGCTGTCACTCATTCCCCCTGAGTCTCCATTCCCCCATTGTGCAGAGAAGCTGGACCAGGGTGAATCTGCCTGCCTTTGGGGCCGGCTGGGACCCTGTCCTGAGGTGGCTGATACCAGACGCCTTGCTCCTTTTCCCACGCCTCTGGTCCCTTTGTTTCACTTTCATCTACCTGCCTGGTTTTCCTGGAAACCAACCATGGCTCTCCCGACTTCCTCCCTTCTTAGCACCTCTGCCCTCAATACTCATACTCCTCATTTTGTTCCCCTCTTTAATCTCTTTGTTAATTGGTCTCATCTTGAATCCAACAATTCCATATGGGAAGGACTGTTGAACAAGGATTCCAGCCCACAACACTGGAGGGGCCCCTCCCTTTAAATCCCATGGCCCTGGCCATGGAGGAATGTCACTCAAATGGCCTACCAGCTTGTTAACCTCAAAGCACACTCTGGTCAATAAATGCACTCTGCTGAACAGACGCCCACCCCTCCCTGCCCCGTTTAACAGGAAGCAGCTACTGAGGCCTCCACCCAAGGCCAAAGATCTATCCTTGTCCATCTGTTGGGGGGCACGCAGAGGTCACCTGTGGAAGCCTGATTAAGACAGAAGGGCCCACAGCAGCCCCCAGGCTGGGTGCAAGCAGGCCCATCAAGCAGCCCACCTTAGAACAGCCACAGGCCAGTGTGGACCAATGGGCTACTTACCACTGAGCACAAAAAAGGGAGCATATCCCTATGTTCTCAAACCTCCTCACTTTCCCCCTGAACCACAGCCCCCCCCCCACCTCCTGGAAGATGGTCTCTGTGGGCTGTCCAGCCTGCTGCTCCCTGGCATTGTAGTCAATAAACCTGTATCTCCTCTCGAACACCTGAACCACTGCCTCACTGGAGAGGCCAAAACTCCCACCACCCAATCATAGGAAAGCCTCTGGAATCTTCCAGAAAGGTGTTATCCTGATAAGTAAAATTAACAAGGTTTCTGGCCAACAGGCCAATATACAAAAATCAGCTGTATTTCTTTATTGCTGTATATGAACAATAACTGGAAGATAAAATTAAAAAAAAAAACAGACCACTTATAACATCAAAACCATGGACTTAAGGAAAATGCATACAAACTCTACTCTGTGTGTCGCCCGAACACAGAAGGATTGAACATGTTTCTAGACTTTTTAAGATGTTAGTTCACCCCACAATGACCTATAGATTCTAGGCGATCCCACACAAAAACCCCAGGGGGCAGTTTTACAGAAACCGATATACTAATTACGAAATTAATATGGACAAGCAAAGCACTCAGAGCAGTGGAATGAATTCTGAAAACAAAGAATCAAACAGGAGGGCTCATACTACGCAGCTGCAAACCTAGTGGTTTGGGGTTATGGTGGTTTGGTGCGGCCCAGATGCTCAGGTGTATGTGGACAACTGGCTTTTATTTTTAAAAGATTTTATTTATTTATTTGATAGAGAGAGACAGAGAGCGCAAGAGAGGGAACACAAACAGGGGGCGAAGGAGAAGCAGGTTCCCCAGCAGAACAGGGAGTGCGACTCGGGTCTTGATCCCAGGACCCCGGGATCATGACCTGAGCAGAAGGCAGCTGCTTAACTACTGAGCCACCCAGGTGGCCCAGGACAACTGATTTTTGATAAAGGTATCGAGGCCACTCAGTGGGGGAAAGGAAAATCTTCAGTGAGTGGTGATTAACAACTAAATATCAACATAAAAAAAAATAACTCTACACCTCATACCAATCACAAAAAAATAACTTGAAATGAACCAAAGACCTAAATGTAACAACCCATAACTCTAAAACTTCCAGAAGAAAAAAAATTTTTTTAAAGATTTTATTTATTCATTTGACACAGAGAGAGAGATTACAAGTAGGCAGAGAGGCAGGCAGAGAGAGAGGAGAGAGGAGGAAGCAGGCTCCCCGCTGAGCAGAGAGCCCGATGTGGGCCTCGATCCCAGGACCCTGGGATCATGACCTGAGCCGAAGGCAGCGGCTTTAACCCACTGAGCCACCCAGGCGCCCCCAGAAGAAAATTCTTAGTGACCTTGGGGTAGACAAAGATTTCTTAGGACGTAAAAAGCATAAATGACAAAAGAAAGAAATTGGTAAACTTGACCTCGTGAAAATTAAACATGTCTGACCTTCCAAAGACATCATTAACCAGGAAAAGGCAAACCACAGACTTCCAGTACATGTATCGGACAAATGACTGTCATCCAGAATATACAAAGTTCTTAAAACATGTAAGATGGGCGTCTGGCAGGCTCAGTCATAGACGGTGAGTCCTGATCTCAGGGTCATAAGTTCAAGCCCCACATGGGGTGTGCAGCTTACTTAGAACTACACAGTAAGACAAGGAATCCAGTCAGTAGAAGGCTATTTGGATGCTTCACAGAAGACAGATATACTCCATGAGTCAAACACCAACTAAAACCATAATGGTTATTTTAATGGCCAAATACATACTTTTTCTAAGAAAATGAGCAGTGGGGAAGGTGTGTGCATTCACTAGGTGGGAGCGTAAGTGGTTAAGTCACCAGGGAGAACAGTTGTCTTTCGTATAACTCATCACACACCCTCCAACAACTTCACTCCCAAAGAAATAAAAACATCTGTCTGCAGAAAGACAAGCAAGGGTTCTAGAAATTCCTTCGTAACAGCCAAAGCTGGTAGTGACCGAAATCCCCGTGGACTGGTGACAGCAGACTGGCAGTAACCGTATGCAGATAGTACTCGGCGCTAAACAGGGGCACAGGGCTGCTTCGCACATGTGAGTGATGCCTGGATCACTGGGCTGGGTACGGGGAGCCACCTCGCAGGTCACATACTATACGGTTCTGTTTACATGCAGTTCTAGGAAAGATGCTCACGGTCAGCAGTAACGGAGAGAGGCACAGGCGTGAGGGCCTGGCTCCACCGTGAAGGGGCCCCAGGGAGCCTCTGGGGTGGTGCAGAGACGCTCCCCATCCTGATCGGAGCGACTGGGACAGCAGTGCACACGCCTGTCAAACACCCTGCAAGCCAATGCTGAAACAGGTGTAATGTATGCAAATTACAGCCCCAAATCAGATTGTTTTTTAAATCGGGGCTTGAACTCATGACCCTGAGAACACCACCCTGACGCTCCTCAAAAAAAGATTTAAGGAAGTACAAACATAGACAGCGTTTTCCACCATCATTCTGGTGAAGATGAGAAACAATGCTAATAAATAACAATGCTAATAAATAATAAAAGAACATGTTCCTGTGGAATAATCACACACACACTCTCTCTGTATAAGGTGTTACACCCCGCTTCCTCCCCACCCTAGATCCGTACTCCAGGAACAGAGCAGACACAACCCTGTGGGGCCTGCCAGTGTGTGGCCTGCATCTCCTGCAGAGCTAAACTGCAGCTGAGCGAGGGGGGCCAGTCTTCACCCATCAGAATGATCATGGTGTGACAGACTGGGAGAGCCCATGGGAGGAATGCTGGACACCAGATGTGAACCCAGAAGCATAACCCTGAATGCACATTATCTGAATTGAAACTTCCATAACGTGATACACGTATCACTCTCATGTACGTAGCTGTGTGTGGCATGGATGGAGAGATAAAGACACACCTGATGCTCTACAAAGTCAGGGAAAAGATGGGCCTGGGGGGGGAGGTGGGGGTGGGGAAACAACAGAGAAATTAAAGTGAAGGGTATTTGCAAGTCTCTGTCCTACTCTCGCAATCCTCCCCAAGTTTGGAGTCCATCCTAGAACAAAAGTGAAAATAAACAGAATAGTTCAGAAATGTCTAGGGTTGAAAAGGAGTTAGGAACAGGCTTCCCAATTGCACAGACATGGATGAACCACTCAGCGTCTCCGTACAAACACACGTTATCTCAGGAGGTCCTCGGAGCCTGAGCGGCTGTGTCTCAATGGCCATGAGGAGGCAGCTGGTGTGGGGGCAGTACACGGTCCACAGAAGGGATGACAGACCGTGGGAAGCCACAGGTTTGCAGCAGAGAATCAGGTGTCGGTCTCAGAGTGGGTCACAAAGGACCATCCCCAAATATGCCACTCTGGCGTCAGTACTTTCCAGCTGAGGGAAACAGAGGAACGAGACAGTGGAAAACATGCTCTGCTCGCCCCGTCTCTGCCTAAAGCCAGCACTGTTCTTCCTTAAGAGCCCCCTCGTCTCTCCCCTGCCTGGAAGGGCCAACTCCCCTTAACCCCCAGAGAGGACAGCACTGTGGTTGGCCCAGAGATGACAAAGAAATGTCTCCTACTGTCCATCACTGTCTGCGTGGCACCCCGGCCAATTGGTCCATCGGCCGTGGGTCTGCCTGTCCTCCTGGAGTTCTCACACAGACACATGAAGTGCCCCCTTCTCTCCTGCATTCTGCCCCGTCAGCCCCTGCGCAGGCCAGCACTGAGCCCGGGAGAGCAGAGGAAGGGACTTGCTCCCGACGGTCACGGTCGGCAGAGGAGGAAAACACAGGAAGCGCCACTGCTGGTGAGACAGAAGGAAATTAGAGCTGTCCAATGGCAGTGCCTGCTGGCTCTGCAGGTTCCAGAGAAAACCACGGACTACACATCAAGACAAGAGTTACGAGTTTCCTTCCCTTCACCCTTGCACCGGTGCCCGAGAATGGACCCAAGCCTGGACAGAGGAACGAAACACTAGGCAGAGATGCTCGTGGCCTCAGAGACAAACCTGAGCCCAGCGGCCACGTGGGTGGGATCATGGACTCTGCCACAGAGACCCGGAATTCTGTGCCGCAGGGACACGTGCTCACATCCTGGCAGCGACCGTGGGTCTACACTGACCCCACGTATCATCCCAGCCAGGCAGCAACAAAGGACACACAAAAGTCTGGAAGAATGTTCAACAGAACGTGCAGCGATCTCTCAGGTAACCAGGAACGTGTAACAGGCTTTCCCTTTCTCAATTGTGCGAAGTTTCATTGGGAGAATGGATTTTCAGAGACTTCTGTGTCCTTCTGACACAACGGAGACATACTTTCCCCTAACTCTTGCCTCCAGAACAGAAATCCCAGGCCGTTGATACCTAAAACACACACTCAAGACTCTGGAAGGTGGAGAGAAGGCAGGCTTTTGGCCTTGGACCAAAGAACTATGGTGATGAGCCCCCAGCCCTGCTTGTGCCAGCAGGGAGCACACGGAGTTCTGCCTTGCACCTTCAGCTGGCCACCATGAGCTGTCCCAATCCCCCCACCTGCGCCCCAGCCGCACGCAGGAGCCCCCCCATGGCTGTTCCCCCTACCCACACCCGAGCCCCACCCAGGAGCTCCCCCATGGCTGTGTCCCCCTGCCCGCCCCAGCCCCACGCAGGAGCCCCCCACATGCCTGTGCACCCCCGCCCCCGCCCCAGCCCCACCCAGGAGGCCCCCCCAGGCTGCGCCCCACCCCCCCCAGAAGG
>LNAC01001131.1:176360-189723 GCA_002007465.1 Ailurus styani
CCCACGCAGGAGTCCCCCCATGGCTGCGCCCCACCCCACACAGAAGCCCCCCATGGCTGTGCCAGCAGGGACCCTGAGGCAGCCTGACCCTACCTTCTTTTGGAGCAGTGTTCGAAGGGAAAACCTAGCGGAACAGATGGTTTCAAGGAAACCCAGGAAGAGTCCGTGCGTCTGTAGAAAATCAGTCTACGCCAAGAACCAAGAACTGGAGCAAACATAAGACACGAAGAGCGAGTAAGGGGAAACAGCAGAGCCGCAGGGCAGAGGGCTCAGTGACTGTTTATGGCAGGCAAAAGGGGACAGAGGACAGAACCTGCCCATGGGGAGGAGACAGAGAAACCCAACATGCGATCTAAACGAAGGTCAGAGAACAGACCACGAACACGTGAGCAGAGCCTCAGGAGCCTGAGCAAGGGCCTCGGGACAGCTGAAATCCCATCGGCGGAGTCCTGCAGGCACCAACCAACTCCAGAATTCCTGTACTTGTTAAAACACGCAGCCCCACAGATCCAAGAAGCGGAGGGAACCACAGACAGGCCATCTGGAGAAATGGTGGCAAACAGGCTGTACGTGGACTGGGGAACTCTGGAGACAGAGGAAGAACAAGAGCACCCCAAAAGTGGCCGGGGAAGAAGGATCCCTTTCCTGTAGAGCAAAGACATTTCCGAGCTGTAATGAGGAAGCATAGAGCCCACCATCCCAAGATCGTGACCTGAGGTGAAACCAAGAATTGGATGCTTAACCGACTGTGCCACTGAGGCGCCCCAGAAGTGAGTTTCTTTTAGACAGCAGAATTAGGTCAGGTTTCTTAGTCCACTCTGCCAATCACTCACTGTGATTTAACAGATGTGTTTAGGGGCACCTGGCTGGCTCAGTCATAAGAACATGCAACTCTTGATCTCAGGGCCATTGAGTTCAAGCCCCATGTGTGGTATAGAGTTTCACTTAAAGAAAAAAAATTAACTGATGTATTTAGACCATTTATATTTTAATGTAGTTATTTCTAAGCATTTATTTCTTTGAGAGACACTGCACATGTGGGTGGAGTGTGGTTGGGATTCTCTTTCTCTCTCCTTCCACCCCTCTTGTTCGTGTTCTCTCTCTCTCAAATAAATAAATAAATCTTTAAAAGATAAGAAACTCACTTCAAACATAATGGTACAGACAGGTTGTAAGTAAAAAGATGGAAGGTATACAACCATTGATCAAAGGGAAGAGGAGCAGCCAAACACCAGATAAGGCCAACTAACTTTAGAGCAAAGAAAACCACTGGACAGAACATTCTATACTAATAAAGGGGTCATCCACCAAGAAGGCACAGCAATCCTCAGTGTGTGTGTCCCCAACCAGAGGGCTAAGAAACAGGACACAAACAGTGACAGAGCTGGAAGGAAGAGAGGAATTGACCACTACCAATGGGGTCGCGGTCAATTTGACCTCTGTCAAGTGACAGAAAATACGCAAGAGCAGAAGAATGCCAACCTATGTGTTCCGTCAACACCACCAGCAGCACCTATGCTGTTCCCAGTGTGCACACAGCTCTGGCCAGACAGGCCCCATTGTGGCTCACCAGATCCTGGAAGGAGGGGAGAAACTCCCAACAAACGTGGAAGAGCTGAAATCACGCACCGCATGTTCTTGGATCACAATGCAATCAAACCAGATATCAGGGATAGAAAATAAAGGGAAACTCTCCAAGCCCTTAGAAATTAAACACCACATTTTAAAACAATGCTTAGGTCAAAGAAGAAAACAGTGAAGATGACAGCAGAAATCAATGAAACCAGAAACAGAAATAATAGAAAAAAAAATCAATGAAACAAAGAGCTAGTTCTCTGAAAAGATCACTAACATTGAAAACCTCTAACAAAACTGACACGGAAAAGAGGTTAGACACCAATTTCCAATATGAGAAATGAAATGGGTTTCTCAGCCAAACCAAACAAATGATGAAGGAATACACAAGCACGTCTGCGCACATGGATCTGTCAAGTTCGACGAAAGGAGACGACTGAGAAACACGGCACCCAACCACCATCGCAGGCAGCATGGACAGACAGCTCTAAGCCCACGAAGGAAGTCGGGTCTATAATTAAAACACCACTTCCCCTCCACCCCACGAAGTCTCCGGCTTCCCACGGTGCCAGCAGAGAACTCTACCAAACATTCAGAGAATGAAAACCAATTCTAAATCTCCTTTAGAAATCAAGAGTGGACACAACCAGATTCATCTTATGAACCTAGTATTACCCTGATACCAAAGGCAGACCGTGAAGACCAGTATATCTCCCCAACCAGTAGCTACAGGAATCCTTAACGAAATGTAGGCAACCCCTGGACCATGCAGGGGTCAGGGGCACAACCCTCCCCCTGCAACACAAAACCCATGTATACCTTCTGACTTCCCTAAAACTTGACGTAGAGTTGATGAATACACATTTTATACGCTATACATATTATATGCTGTATTACATAAAAGCAAGCCACAAAAGGGACTATTATTAAGAAAAACATAAGGAAGAGAAAGCACACTGATGATACTACACTGTATCTGTCAAAGAAATCTGTACGTAAATGGACACAGTTCAAATTCGTGTTCAAGGGTTAATTGTAAAAGCAAATAGAATTTGGCAATGTACCCACAGAATGATACTCCATGACCAGATGAGGTTCATTCCAGGGATGCAAGGCCAGCTCAATATCCACATATCAATAAATATAATTTACAATATTAACAGTCTATAGAAAATTCACATGACCAACTGGAACAGAAAAAGTTTTGACAAATTTCAACAGCCACCCATTATAATAAAAACTGCAGGAAAACAGGGATTGAAGAACTTTCCCAACTGCATAAAGAGTATTTCCAAACCCCTAAGGCTGCCATGTCAGAGACGGTGAGAGACTGAACCCTTCCTTTTCCACAAAGCCCGGGAACAGGCAGGGACAACGGCGCTCAGCACCACCTTCTGACATCGTGAAGGAAGTTCTCACCTGAAGGAAGCCAGGACAGGGAACAAAGACATAGACTGGAAAAAAGAAAAACTGTCTTCATGTGCAGACAGTGTGATTGTGTACACAGAAAATCTAGGGCACGCCATTTAAAAACGCACTTATGTGTGAATCCAGCAAGGTCACAAAATCTGACAGAAACAAACAAAAACCAACTGCACTTGTTATACTAGGAATGAGTACATTGTCATCAAAATACTAAAATGATAATCATATCATTTACAACTGGTCAAAAAATGAAGCACTTAGGTATAAATCTAACATAACATGAGGTCACCTGGGTGGCTCAGTTGGTTAGGCACCTGCCTTTAGCTCAGGTCATGATCACAGGGTCCTGGGATGGAACCCTGCATTGGCCTTCCTGCTCAGCAAGGAGCCTGCTCCTCCCTCTCCCTCTGCCCCTCCCTCTGCTCATGCTCTCTCTTACTACCTCTTTCTCTCAAATAAATAAATAAGAAAAAATGTAATGAGGGGCACCTGGGTGGCTCAGTTGGTTAATCAACTGCCTTCCGCTCAGGTCATGATCCCAGAGTCCCAGGATCGAGTCCCACATCGGGCTTCCAACTCCATGGGGAGTCTGCTTCTCCCTCTGACCTTCTCCCCTCTCATGTTCTCTCTTACTTGCTTTCTCTCTCAAATAAATAAATAAAATATTTAAAAAAAATCTAAAGAAACATGTACACAGCTCTGACAAAAGAAATCAAAGGAGAAATAAGTAAATGCGGGGTGACTGACAAGCTCAATCACTCTTGATCTTGGAGTCATGGGTTTGAACCCGAGGGGTGTAGAGATTATTCAAAAAAAAAGAAAAAAAGGGCGCCTGGGTGGCTCAGTGGGTTAAAGCCTCTGCCTTCGGCTCAGGTCATGATCTCAGGGTCCTGGGATCGAGGCCCGCATCGGGCTCCCTGCTGGGCAGGGAGCCTGCTTCCTCCTCTCTCTGCCTGCCTCTCTGCCTACTTGTAATCTCTCTCTGTCAAATAAATAAATAAAATCTTAAAAAAAAAAAAGAAAAACAAAGACCTTAAAAAAAAGATAAATTAGTAAATGCAAAGGCACAGCACATTCACAGACAGAATGACTTAGGGCAAAAACGCCAATGCTCCCCAAATGGCTACGCAGGCTTAACAAAATTTCTATCAAAATCTCAGTAAGACTTTTTGTAGATAGGGACAAGATTATTCTAAAATTTACACAGAGAGGCAGTGGGACTAAAACAGCTAAATAATTAAAAAAAAATAATACAATGGGAGGAATCAGTACTCAACTTCAAGACCCAGTGTGCGGCTATGGCAGTCAAGAGATAACAGGTGGATGACACCGACTGAAGAGCCCAGTACAGACCCACAGAAATAGGCTCAACTGATGTCTGACGAAGGAGCAAAAAGCACTTCGAGGCAGGAGGGAACCTTCTGGCACTTGTGGCTGGAACAACCCAACATCGACTCGCAAGACCACAGACACCTCAACCCCAGCCGCACACCTGATACAAAAGGGACCACTCATGGGCTCCAGTGAGAATGATCACAAGTCATGGATTAAATGCAGCATGGACTTAAATGCAAAATCTTCAACTATTTTAGGAAAAAACACAGTCGAAAGTCTTGGGGATAGAAGACAAGGCAAAGAGTTCTTAGCATTTACACCAAAAGCATGATCTTTAAAAGGAAAAATGGGGAGCCTGGACTACATCCAAATTAAACACTTTCATGCTTCAATCATACTTCAATAAAAAATAAAGTAAAATAAAATGGCTGAAACCTTGGGGGGAAAAAACAAACTTTTGCTCTGCTAAGCACCCTATATAGAGATAGCAAGACAAGCTTGAGAATGAGTGTTAACATTTACAGGACACACACCCAACAAAGAACAAATTATCTAGAACATATACGAGCTCTCAAACACCTGTGAAAAAGCAAATGGTCTGTTGAGAACATGGGCCAAAATCGTGAAGAAAAAACACGTCAAGGAAAAGGGTATACACAGCTGCCAGATAAGCACGTGACTCGATGCCCAACAGTGTTACCCTCAGGGAATGACCATGTACACCGCAATGAGTCGGCACAGCCATTAAAAGGGCTGAAGGAAAACACCGTGCCAACCGTGGAGAGCGGCCGGGATGTGGGAGTGGGCGTTGCTCACACAGCACACGGGAACGTCATGCCATACCCTCTGGAAAAGGATGCAGAAGTTTCCCACAAAATGAAACACACACATACCATACAACCCAGCAAGTGCAAACCTGGGCCTTCATCCAGGAGCAAGCAGCTGATGCTCCCACGACAGCCCACACACCGATATCCACATCAGCTTTGTACAAAATGGGCCCAGCCTGCAAACAAGCGGAGGTTTCAACAGGGGAGAGGTCAGGCACACTGCGGTGCATCCGTGCCGTGGAATCTCATTGCACGCAGCAAGGCACGAGCCACAGACACCTGCAAAGCCTGCCACAGCTCCGCCGTTTGCAGAGACTGAAAACACTCAGTCCCCAAGATGCGGGATCCATTTATAAACGTCTGTGGTTGAGCAGCCTGAGGACGGAGTGACATAGGCTTGGGCTTGTGGTCAAGGGCAACAGGGAAGGATGATTCCAATGAAGTGCAAGGTCTGCATCTTGTGTGCCTCCACACCAACGTGCTGGCCATGAGCTTCTACAGTATTTTTACTAGCCACGACTGCATAGTGCAATGAGAACAAGGGAGGTCTGTTGTTTCTGGCCGCTGCAGATGAATGCAATTATCCCAAATGGAAAAAGATCAAGAGTACATTTACGTGTGTGTGCCCATGTTCACAGTACCACGGCTCACAGAAGCTGAGAGCCAGATGCAGAAGAAGTGCCAGGGACAAGTGAGTGAACAGAATGCAACATATACACGCCACACACTCTTGTCCAGCTCACTAGCACGTGTCACATATACACTGTGCACTCTTGTTCAGCTGACTAGCATGCATACATGTTGTGCACTCTTGTTCAGCTCACTGGCACGCGTCACATACACACTGTGCACTCTTGTCCAGCTGACCAGAACGCGTCACATACAAGCACAACTCTAGTCTGGCTGACCACATACACACCACGTAGTATTACCCGGCTAACCAGAACGCATCACATACACCCTGTGCACTCTTATCCAGCTGACCAGAACACATCACATACACGCCATGCAGTATTACCTGGCTGACCAGAATGCATCACATACAAGGCATACACTCTTGTCCAGCTGACTAGGACGCGCCACATACATGTTGTGTACTCTTGTCCGGTTCACTGGCATGCATCACATACACGCTGTGTACTCTTGTCCGGCTGACCAGAATGCATCACATACACGCCACGCACTCTTATCCAGCTGACCAGAACGCGTCACATACAAGCGCACTCTTGTCCAGCTGACCACATACACACCACGCAGTATTACCTGGCTAACCAGAACGCATCACATACACCCTGTGCGCTCTTATCCAGCTGACCAGAACACGTCACATACACGTCGTGCACTCTCGTCCGGCTGACCAGAACGCATCACATACACGCTGTACACTCTTATCTGGCTGATCAGAACACATCACATACATGCTATGCAGTATTACTTGGCTGACCAGAACGCATCAAATACATGCTGTGCAGTATTACCCGGCTGATCAGAATGTGTCAAATATACACCGTGCACTATTGTCCGGCTGACCAGATAAGTTGTGCAATCTTCTTCAGCCTCAGGAAGGATAGCCCATCAGTGTGTCACAGTGTGACTGAACCTCGATGACACCACACTGTGTAAAAGAAGCCAGTCATGAAGACACAAACGCTATAAAGATATATTTGCACTTACAGGAGCTACAGGGAGCAGCCAAATTCATAGAAGAGGCAGAGCAGCCGTTTTGCTGGGGCTGTGGGGGAGGGGAGTTACTCCCTAACCAGCAAGGGATTTCCACTTCGGAAGATAAGAAAGTTCTGGAGACAATCTGCACAGCAGTGTGAATATACCTACTATCGCTGAACACTTAAAGACATTGCTGTACATTAAAAATAGTTAAGATGGTAAATTTTATGTAATATGTATTTTACCACAATTAAAAATTAAAAAAATTTCAAAATGACTCTGAAAAAAATAAGACCTTTGTGACAGTGACTTCCAGTGCACTGAGCAGAAACTGTCTTCAGTGGAGAGGTAAGATGGTGATGACTCCTTGAAATCCATCTTTCCGTTGTACAGGAGGACAGAGACACAGAGGGATACCAGGCTCATCAGATGCTGAGCTCACAGCACCTTTTTGCATGTCGTACCAGTCAAACATCTCAATCTTTACTAAGAACCGTGGGTTTTACCTCCTTTGGGTCAGTCTGCTCAGCAACAGTCATGGGACAGAGCAATGCGGGCACGCACGCTACACACAAGAGCCCTTGGATATGGCTCAAGGGGAACAGAGATGTCTCAAGCCACGTACTTGCCAGCTCTTCCCCACCCTGAGCCGACCTCAATCCCAAGTCCCAAGTCCTGTCTGATACATGATGCTTGAGTCATACCTGGGACCATCAGACAGCCCTCCAACTGCCAGGTCTATACCTCATTTCACCCACTTCCCCATGGGATAAGACCACACTGCCTGCCAGCCAGGGAACGTGTCAGGAAAATGAAGGAGGCGTGATGAGCAGATGCAGCCGAAGGCAGCAACACAGCCAGAAAGGAGGGAGTGAGATCACCTGTCAGACAGGCTCTCCATTGCACGCCTGGCTGTGTGCAGTATCACATGGGAACATACCACGCAGAGTCCTAACCAACACCCCCGGCAGCATACGGTACTGAAATGACCTGTGCCTTCTCCCTCTGCCTCCTAACACTTCTGGAATACAATCACTGTGACAATTAGGACAGAAACGGATATGCTATGTGGTCTCCCATCTTTCACGGGGGGACCCTAAGGTGTCCAGAGGACAGCGCATGGGGATCCAAGGCCGCCTCTGCTCCACCACGCTGTCTGCGCAAGGGGGCAGCGGTGGGTGGTTCAAGGGCTCTGGCAGAAATCACTCACCGGGGGTAGCTGGAGGGCCGTCATCTGCTGTGCTTCCCTCAAACTTGCTTCCTGAAGGAGGGGGGTGTCTTGCAGAACTGAAAGAGAGGAAAAGCGTGTCTCCTTCCTCACCTGCAGGAGGGGAAATACAAGACGATGCACGTGAAGGGCACCGCAAACCACAGGGATTTCTGTCACTGCACTTTCTGTCGTCGCCAGGAGGGGCCTGAGCACGGAGGGCATGCCTGGGTCCAAGGCGGCGTTCTGTCCGTGTGTGATGCCTACTCTCTCGTTTGACGTTCTTCCCAGTACAGTGAACACACAGTGTTCTATCTGTTTCAGGAGAACAATCTACCTGTTCTAGATTTGACAATCTATTACTCAGTGCACTCTGCTGCCTACTTCGATTCCCGGGAAAATAAAGGTTCAAGTTCCATGGCATAGAGGTGTCCGTAACAGCTGCTGGCAACGAACATCACTGTGGGACTCACAGTCACTTATTTACGAGTTGAGAAATCACACAGCTCTGGAAGACAGCTACCAACCTCCGAGCAGCTCCCGGAGGAGGAGCGGGCAGAGTGCTTGAAGTGCCAGCAGGTAGGTGTGGAGTGTGGCCCACCAGCAGCCCGTCTGGCCCCTTCACTCTGCTGCAGGATGACTCCTCTCCTACCTGCACAGCACCGCCTTGCTCAGGGGTTGCAAGTGGTGAGCCACGCACCTGGCCCACAGGGCCGCCCTGGGAAAATGAGCTGTTCTGAAACCTGCTCCCTCAGCAGAGGAAGACTTGGAAAGCTAGCGTTTGCGGGGTCAGATCAAATCCAGGAGGCGAAGCCTATGTCACGTGCTGAATCCCCCCAACCCAAGCTGACATCAGCATCCGGTGTCCCTCCCCATGCAGGACTGGGACACGAGCCTCCAACACAGCGAGGGTGAGATGGGGCGAGCTCAGCTGGCAGTGACAGGTGGCCATCCCCCTGGCCCAAGTGCAGGCTGCATGGGCTCGGATGTTGGGGGACCACTGTACTTGCAGTCTCACACCTGCTGCCTTCTGGGCAGCCCTCCCCCACCTGTCCCCAAGAGAAAGGAGTACAGGGACACCATGTGAATCACTTTGGAGAGTTTTCAGTCTCCAATGAAATCTAGCTTTTTAGGAAGACCTGCATAACTAGGAACTGTATGGCTTTTACTGGAGGTGCACCTCCCCAATGACCAGTCATGAAAGTGTAACCTCAGAGTATGACTGCACTTAGAGATAAGGTCTTCCAAGGGGTAACTGAGCTACAAAGAGGTCCCATGGGTGGGCCCTGATCCAGTGACTGGTGTCCTGATGAAAAGGGATTAGGACACAGATGGACACTCAGGGACAACTGTGTGAAGACGCAGGGAGGAGAGGCTCATCCACAAGCCACGGCGAAGAACCTCATGAGAAAGCCACTGTTCCCAAGCCCCCGTGGAGAGCGTTGGCCCTCCAGAACTGCGAGAAATATGCGTTTCTGTTGTGCGTGCCGCCCAGTGCATGGTCCTTGGTCATGGAAGCCCCAGCAAGCCAACACAGCCAGCAGCCCTGACATTAAAACAGGGAAAAGCTGAAGACTTATACAGAAGGCAGATTAATTTCATATAGAGAGAAATTTAAGATGTTTTTGGAAACTAAAAACTTTACTACATTACAAAGGACCACTTGTGCGGATCACAGGCATGCACTCCTGGCTTTTTCCAGCTATAACTACAGGACAATGTGGCAAGTCCACCCAAACCGACCTTCCCATTGTGGAGGTCACCTCCTTCACCCCAAGGGCACTGCAACCTCCCATGATGAACACGGGCAGCTCGGGGTCCCTGTTGTCAGCATTCTGTGGGTCTAATCCTTCAATCCTCAACAAACCCAGGAAGGGTGCTTGATTTGTCACTGGGGATGCACCTCCACTAAAAGTCATGTAGTTCCTAATCATGCAGATGTCTCTAAAAAGCTAGATTTTATTGGAAACCGGGACTTGGAGTATGCCCTAGGTCACAGCTTGAGGATTCAAAGCTGCCAAAACCACCTGCCTCCAGCCACGGGCACTCTTCCTACAGATAGCCAAATACATGTAAGTGACACGCAGGCCCTGTACCCTGAAAACATCAGCCCATTCCCCGCAAGGCAGTTTTAGATTTCCTATGACAATATCCTGAGAGCAGCTGTTTTGTAGTGAGGAAAGAACAGTTCGGGGAAACAAGGCACAGTCGTGCACAGCTGCCCACACAGGCCCTACTGGGTTATGGTCCCCAGGCAACAAGGCCCAGAGATGCACCCTCCAAGAGATGGGCAGTGGTCCCCCTGGGAGGGCCTAGCACAGTCAAGAGGATGGACGTGCTCATCAGATTCTAACTGAATCACTCTAGGGAAGGACCCAGAGCCTGAACATAGTTCAGGGTTCTTCAGTTCAGGTTCTTCAGTGGGTGAGAAGAAAATACCGACATCAAGAGCTGCTGCCAAGGGCACAGGGTGGGGTAGGCATGCCCCTGCCCCTCCCCTACCCCCTTGGCAGTACCTGGATCCCCACTGAGGTGACCTGGTGGTCTGCTTGGGAGCCCGGAGCCTGGTGCCAGGGCCACGGGCTGGGTGTCCTGGCTCTTGGCAAGGTCGCTCTGGGCTTCTGCTGGCAGCTGTTCCTGCTCCTGGTCTGGAGGGCAGTCCCCATCCTCGATTACCACGGGGTCTTCACAGTGCTTGAGCTGCAATCCCAGAGAGGGTTTTTCAGGGCCAGGTGAAGAGGTCCCTGGCCAGGAGAGAGCTGGTGGCTGTGCCAGAGACTGGACCAACATCATCCCTCCATGGACCTGCCGGGTACCTTCCTGGCGGAGCGCCAGAGGCTCAGACAGGGCCTTCCACAGGGCTGTGAAGTCAGGCCCCTCAAGGCACAGAACCCACTTTCTTGGGAAACTGAACTCCAGCTTGAGCGTCACCAAAGCCTGGAGCTCCACACAATATCTCACCCCTGGCCAGGGGACATATGACGCCGCTGAACATACAAGGACACGGCTGCCCCTCTCCACAAATGCTGCCCAGCCCCACTTTCTGCTTCTCCTTGCCCAGCAAACCTCCCCTAGGCCAGCGTAGCACCCCTGCTCACCCACTGCCAGGGTCTCCCCGGCTCCCGCTCCAGCGCCTCCACGGCCGCCACAGCCTGTTCGCCACTCTCGGGCTCCTGGGCCCGCACCCAGCCCTGGATCTCCCGGGGCAGGATTGCCAGGAACTGTTCCAGCACCAGCAGCTCCAGGATCTGCTCCTTGGTGTGCCTCTCAGGCCGCAGCCAGCCCCGGCACAGGTCCCAGAGGCGGTGCAGGGCCTCCCGGGGGCCCGCCGCCTCCTGGTAGCGGAAGCGGCGGAAGAGGCGGCGGGAGGACTCGGGGCTGGGAAGCTCCCCGTGGGGGCTAGGGTTCCCTCCTGGTGGGCTCCTCATTTTCCTGGGCTCCTCACTTTCCTTCGGAGCCAAGACTCGGGGACACAGGGCTGTGGGCATGATGGGATTTGATGGGGGTCAGCAGCAGAAGACGACCCTATTTCCAAACAGAAATCACTGGCTTCAAAGTTCTGGTCTCCTGTGGTAGGTTTTTGGGGGAGGTGATGGGGAGCGTGGCAAAGCCCAACTGAGACCAGCCCTCGGGAAGAGTTCTGGGACATGGGAGAGGGATCAGTATGGCTGCTCCTTACGCAAAGGGGGAGAGGGAAGTACCACCCCCGCCCCCAATAGCACTATCACGTGATTCCCCTAGCTAGATGTCCCAGTGACCAGACACACAAGGTGGGGAGTCTGGGAGAAAAGCACGAGCAGGACAGGACACTGGTCTTTCAAGCATCCAGGGTCATGAATGGGACCACATGCAGGAGACAGATGGAATGAAGGTGCTGTGGTACCTTCGGTGGCCAGGTTCTCCTGGATAGGACACGAGATGCACGCGCCACGCAGGACGCTATCTTGAGGCTTTGGAGCCAAAGTCACCGTCCTTGCCCTTGAGACCTTTGCAAAAAAGAGCTGGAAAGACAAAGACAGACATGCCTGGGAAGAGCCTTCAGAGCAGACCCAGGACTAGAAGTCAACCCTGTGGGTGGCCGGGGCCAAGGACGGGTGCTGGACCTGCCAGAGCAAGCCCCAGCCAGCAGAGCAGAGAGGATGAAGCAGACAGCCCCGAAGACAGCAGACGAGAGACGCAGCCACATCCTGCGTGTAACCAGAGAGAAATAACTTGTGTACTTAGAAACAGCAGTGCTGCCTATCAGCCTCCACTCCTCACCCCCATGTCATCCCCAAACCATGGTGAAGGCGACAGCACACAACTCCCCATTTCCTCAGGCAGGACAGGGGGGAGCGCTCAGGCCACAGGGATTCAGGGGCCCCCATACCTCCCCAATGACATCAGAGAGCAGCCATGGCTACTCTAGACTGGGGGACTCCAGGAAAGTGAAGGGTGCATGGGGCCCACGGCCCCCTCCCTCATCCTAGGTCTTCTGCCATGCTAAGACAGCAAAGTGCACAAGTATCCCCCTGATCCCCACTTCACGGAAGAGCATGTGAGGCCACAGAAGCGGCAAAGGCCACTGGACAGCCACCGAACTCCAGGTTCTGGACCTCTTTGCTTTCCACCATAAGAACAAATACAGCATGGCACCAAAGGACCCTGAAGGTGTGTATGCCAGCAGCTGGAGCACCAACCCAGAGCGACTTGCCCCCAGCTTCCAGGAGCTCGGCCATCACACCTGCAATGCCTCTAGAGTGCTCAGGGCTGCCCCAGACTCGAGTCCCACTCCGCCGCTGCGGACGCTACGGGACAGCCCAAGCACAGAGCCCGGGCCCTCTTTGTCAGCCGGGCACCTGGCACGCAGGCAGCTAGGGAGGAGATGCCTGATGAATGAACTCACGTTCGTCCAGAGGGCATTCCCGGAGGGGGCGGGGCGTGCTGAAAGCAGCTCCAGGAGGACGCAGCCGGAGCAGCAGGAAGGGAGGAGGATGGCATTCTAGGCCAGGCAGAGGGGCCAGCTTTCCTCGCCGTCTCCCCGCCTGACCGCACAAACGCGCCGGCAGTCCCGCCAGCTCCCGGCTGCTCACCTCACCGCCTGGAACTCCTGCCCGGCGTCTAACTCGAATCCCTCCTGCTGCGGAAGTCTCCGACAGCAGCTTCTCATCCTTCCAGCTCGCTCCCCCGGGCGTCCTTCCTGAGGCTGGTCGGTTCCTCGCAGGGGCCGACTCCGTCCCCGGCTCATCCAGAAAACCGCGGCTGCGCTCGGGAGTGGAGAGGTGGGAGCAATGGAGGCGCCTGAAAAACAACACTTGTGTCGCCTAACGGCCGCGCCCGCACCGTC
>LNAC01001131.1:190077-272886 GCA_002007465.1 Ailurus styani
GGGGACGCGGGCTGCGGCGGGGCGCGCGCGGGTGCCAAAAGGGCCCTGTCGGGGCTCCTCCCGCCGCTGCTCTACCCAGCCGGGCTCCCTCCCGGGCTGCGGGCGCCGGGAAGGGCAAAGCGTGACTCCCGAGCCGCGCCCAGATGCTGGAAGTGGGAGTGGGGAGCGGAAGGAGGTGCGCCCTGCTCCCGTGCGCCGTGGGCCACTCCATCTTCGAGCCCGCTTGTGACCTTTCCGACCCCACGCCCTGGCGGACGCAACCCCCTCGCTGCCAGAACCCCTCCCCTCTGCCCGGCTCGTGGCCGCCCCACAGACCCCTCCTCCCTGCCTCAGCCATTCGGGGACGCCAGGTTCTCTCCGGGTGAAGCCCGCGCTTTCTTGGGATGAAGCCCATTTTCGGAGTTTCACAGTTTAAGAAAGGCCCTTCTGTATGGCCCTTCTGAGCATTAGGACAACGCTGTGGAATGCGCAAAGGGGTTGGGGTCAGTTTCGGCCCCAGTGGGTGGTCACAGCTCCCTGGTGGCTTAGGTGGAGGATATAGCTAGATGTTCCTGCTGTTGCGGAGAGAGACGTTATGGGCCTTTAAAGTCCAGTGGCAGTGAGGGGCAAGAGGAAATTGGGGACACCGCACCCCAGACAGGGCTACTTGGCCTCTACCCTATGCTGTACATAACCCAGTGACTCAGCGGGGTCTTGCCAGGTCCATCCCGAGTCTTGCAGGTTCCCGAGCTTGGGAGAAAGTATGTAGCGTCCCTAAAGCAGGCCCAACTGGCACCAACCCTTATGCATCCCCTGCTCCTTGCTGATGCTGGCCTCTCTCAAGGAAGAGAAGGCAAAGGAAAGTTTCCATGTCCCAGAGGGGCGCCTGACTGCAGATCAACCAAGCAGAAATAAAACCAGTTCGCCCAAAGAGAGTGTGGCCTGGCAGAACAGAGGTGGAGAAGGTGAACCCTCTGAAGAATCTGGACCCTCACCTCTTGTGTTCTCAGTCGGTGGGCCTGGGCGACTCCCATTTCCTAAAAACTGCAAATACTCGCTCCTGACTAGTTACTGGGAACTGGAACTGGGGTTACTGGGAACAGCCATTTGTTAAAGGCCTGAATTATGACTTTAGCAGGAGATGCACCAAAGTGAAGGAGTGGAGCTTTTTGTGAACAGTGAGCGTTCCCCCAAATGACTGATGCAGGCAGGGCCACTCCCTTCGGACTTGACCAGACTCCCTGTAAGCAGGATTCATGCACATCTCATGCTAACCTCAGGAACACCAGCCAGGCACCGTAGTCTGGAGGGGAGATCCCCCCCCCCCGCCATCCCCGGAGGAACCGAGGTAGGCTGGACTTCGGTCGCTGGCACTGCTCTGGATGTCCACACCCTCAGCTGGATTCCACACCCTCTGGAGCTCAAGCCCTGTGACTGGCTGTGGAACCAGTGACTCAGTGCTGGGATTCTTGTGCTTGTGGCTCTGCCCAGTGCGGCTCATCCCAGATGAAATGTGGCGCCCAGAATAGCTAGCATACAACATCAGATCAATCTCTGCTGCTTAGCCCTGTTCTCTCCCCATGAACTGTGCCCCCTTCACAGCTCAGAATAGGCCCTTACTTTGCATGTCTTCTGCATTTCACTCAGCAGAGGGGTTAGAGCCAGCCTCTGGGTGAAATCCTGCCTCCTCCTGTCCTAACCAGGTGATTTGGGGGCATCCTCCACCTTTTTGCGCCTAGTTTCCTCATCCAAGAGATGGAGATGAAGCTGTCCACCTCACTGAGTGCATTTGGGTTCCCTCAGGCACTCATTAAACACCCCAGCCCCTGCCTAGCACTTGGGGCACATCCATGAAGCAGTTAGCAGACTCTGTAACACCATCTGCTGTATTTGATGCATGCTGCAGAAGTGAGCAGTGTCAAGGAATGGGGGCTGGAGAGGGGATGGCGGTGCTCACGTATTGGAGAGGTTAGGGCAGGATCCCGCCTGACAGGGATATCAGTCCGTCAAGCTCAATCAAGGATGAGAACAGTGTTCCAGGTAGAGGCCTGCTGGGGAGCTACAAGGAAGTGGTCAGTGAGCTGGAGGAGTGGGCTTTCGGTGGGGGGAGGGGGAGTTGGGGGCAGGGCCATGGCAGGGAAGCCATAGAAAGGTCTCTTTCTGCCCCAGACGGGATTTTCCGGTAGGATAGGGTGCAGCATCATGGGATGAGACTGGGTGGAGACCCTGCTCAAGGACTGTCCACCATCTCACACCCAGTGTGTACATTTATTTGGTTTGCAGTATTGTCACTGAGTGTGTATTTCTGTGAAATACTTTCCATCTGCCACCAATTCTTCCATCCTTGCAGAGACCACGGTGGACAGAAGATCCTGGCTTCTGGAGGCTTGAAGGGAAATCAGATAAAAAATAAAGTATTGGTGAGAGATGCCATGAAAATGAAAGGCATAAAATACAACAGGGTGAGGAGGAGCCTGCAGGGCAGTCTGGAAGGAGCTGCATGAGGTGACATTTGAACAGAGAGCAGGGGGAGGGCTCAGCAGGTGTCCTGACCAGCAGAGCAGGGGGTTGTGGGGAAGAGCATTTCAGCAGAGGGTTCAGTGAGAGAGTAGGGACCTCTAACAGAGCGACTACACTTTACACTCAGCAAGTCCAGTAGGGGCGTGGCTGAAGGGACTTTTGTCTTCCTGTGGTCTCTGTGCAGAGCAGATTGGAGTGAGACAGAGAAGGCAGGGGCTGTGTTCGAAGCTGCCAGGGAAGCATAGGCAGGAGGTGGCGGTTCCATCATTGGCTGCTGGAGGTGCTCCTGGCGGGCGGCCGCACAGATTTCCCACTGACATGCTGTAGGTTGTTAGAGGAAGGGCTATGGTTGGGGTCCAAATTGGGTGAGTGAGGGGCTTGTCTAGAAAACAGTGAAAAAAGTGGAAGCAGGCTTCTGGAAAGGGCATGGGAGACAAGGATTTTGGGACATGCTGGGTCTGAAAGGCCCAACTGAAGGTAGTGATGACCCCTCGGGGAGAAGGCGGAGGTTGGAGGTGGGAATCTGGGCTCACAATATGTAGCAGGAGTTGAGACTCTGAGATGCATATGCAGGGGTAGAGAAGAGCAGATGGACCTGGGCCATGCCTGCTTTCAGACTGGGAAGGTGGAGGAGCAGAGGGACCCTGGGAGAGGAAGAGGAAGAGGAACAGCTGCTCCCCTCCAGGTAGAGGGAAACATGGGCAGTTCTGAGCCTTGCCACCCCCAGACAGGTGAGTGTTTCACAGAAGAGGGCTAGTGTGTGAGGCACGTGCCTCTGGCAGGTCCAACTCCATGAGGGAAACACTGGCCTGGGGTTAGGTACAGATCCCCTTGAGCAGATTGGAGGCCTTGGATCTGCTGGGCTGGAGCACAGTTTGGAGTGAGTAGGGCGGAGAGGGAGAGGAGGCAGCTGGGCGGAGAAACAGGGCCTCCTCCGTTGGGTGGAGGGACCCCAGGCCGCATCTGGAAGGAGGGAGGCATCTGGGGTCCAGGGCCAGGGGAAGCAGCGAAGGGAGGAGAATAGGTAGGGTGGCCTCTGGGCCCCCTCTGTGTCACAGGCTGCGCATGTATGGCCATCTGGCAGCCCCTGGTGACACACTCCACTAGCATAAGAAGTAGATGTAATGATTTATTTTACGTGTCAGCTTGGCTGCGCTCAGGTGCCCAGATTGTAATCAAACACTGGTTTAGATTTGCTAGGAAGGTATTTTTAAGATTTTATTTTATTTATTTATTTATTTATTTTGAGAGAGAGAGTAAGCAAGAGCATGAGAGGAGAGAAGGTCGGAGGGAGAAGCATACTCCCCATGGAGCTGGGAGCCTGATGTGGACTCGATTCCAGGACTCTGGGACCATGACCTGAGCTGAAGGCAGTCGCTTAACCAAATGAGCCACCCAGGCACCTGGTATTTTTTTTTATTTTATTTATTTTTTATTATTATTTGCCCCAGGGGTACAGGTCTGTGAATCATCAGGCTTACACCTTTCACAGCATTCACCATAGCAAAACCATCCCCAATGTCCATAACCCATCCACCCTATCCCTACCTTCCCACCCCCCAATAACCCTCAGTTTGTTTTGTGAGACTAGGAGTCTCTTATGGTTTGACTCCTTCCCAATCCCATCTTGTTTCATTATTTTTCCCTCCCTATCCCCCACGACCCCCCACCCTGCTCCTCAAGTTCCTCATATCAGAGAGATCATGTGATAAATGTCTTTCTCTTATTGACTTATTTTGCTCAGCATAATACCCACTAGTTCCATCCACGTCATTGCAAATGGCAAGATTTCGTTTCTTTTGATGGCTGCATAGTATTCCATTGTATATATATAGCACATCTTCTTTATCCATTCATCTGTTGACGGACATCTAGGTTCTTTCCATAGTTTGGCTATTGTGGACATTGCTGCTATAAACATTCGGGTGCATGGGCCCCCAAGGATCACTACCTTTGTATCTTTAGGGTAAATACCCAGTAGTATGATAGCTGGGTCGTAGCGTAGCTCTATTTTAAACTTTTTGAGGAACCTCCATACTGTTTTCCAGAGTTAGGCACCCGGTATTTTTAAAGATTTATTTGAGAGAGAGAGAACGTACCCATGAGTGGTGGGAGGGGCAGAAGAAGAGGGAGACTCTCAAGCAGATGCCCTGCTGATCGGGAAGCCCTGGGAACTCCATCTCAGGCCCCTGAGATCATGACCGGAGCCACCCAGGCGCCCCTGTGAAGGTGGTTTTACATGAGACTTACATTGAAATTGGTAAACTTTGGGTAAAGCAGCTTACCCTTCAAACCTGGGTGGGCCTCATCCAGACTCCACAGTCTTGTAAGCCAGTCCCCATCCCTCTAAATCTCTCCATCTACACACAACCCTAAATATCTCTACACACATACTCTGAATATCTCTACACACACAGCCTAAATATCTCTACACACTTACCCTAAATATCTCTACACACATACCCTGAATATCTCTACACATATATCCTAAATATTTTACATACATACTCTAAATATCTCTGCACATATATCCTAAATATCTCTACACACATACCCTAAATATCTTTACACACACAGCCTAAATATCTCTACACACATACTCTGAGTATCTCTATACATATATCCTAAATATCTCTACACACATACCCTAAATATCTCTACATGCATACTCTGAATATCTCTACACACTTATCTAAATATCTCTACACAAACAGCCTAAATATCTCTATACACTTCTCCTAAATATCTCTGCACACACAGCGTAAATATCTCTACATGCATACCCTATGTATCTTTCTCTGCCTATGTATCCTAAATCACTCTCTCTTTCTTCTACTACCCCCCTCCCCCCAACTATGCTGTGGGTCTGTTTCCTCGGAGAACCCTGGCCAACATGGTCCTGGGCTTATCGGGAGGGTCAGGAGGGCGTGGAGGCATGAGTGCAGGAGGAGATGGTGTTATATTCTCATTTTGCACACTGGGAGGCTGACGGGGATATCGCAAAGGAAGGGACGAATTCCTTTACCCGTGGGGTGGAACCGCACAGTGAGGTGTGATTCGAAGCTTTCCTAAAACCCAGAGTCTGCGCATAGCCAGGTCTTCCCTCTCTGGGGGCTGGCCAGTCAGATGCAGAACCCCCAGGCTGTATGAATAGCCTGCATGGTTCACTAGGCACCTGGGGACCATCCAGCTCTTTGTGGTTTGGGAAGGTCTGTTGTAAACGGGTCATCTAGGTTCTGGGCATACTAGACGCTCAGTAAACTCTAGCTTTGCAAAAAGGCCTAGAAATTATAGTGCCAGATACCACTGTGACTTATTCTTGGGCTCCCAGGAGGCAAGGACAGCGGGGCCTTGCTGTGGCACTCCAGATTCAGCAGAGGTCATGTCTCATGGAGAGGGCTCAGTGAGAGTCCACTGAGTGAAGGAACTTGGCTTCATTAATTTTGTCATTAATACAAGCCTCCCAGCTGTCACAAGACGGCTGCTCATCTGTTTTTGTTTGTTTGTTTGTTTAAGATTTTATTTATTTATTTGACAGAGAGATTACAAGTAGGCAGAGAGGCAGGCAGAGAGAGGACGAAGCAGTCTCCCCACTGAGCAGAGAGCTGGATGTGGGCCTCGATCCCAGGACCCTGAGATCATGACCTGAGCCGAAGGCAGAGGCTTTAAATCACTGAGCCACCCAGGCACCCTGCTCATCTGTTTTTATGGGGTTCCTGTTTCTTTAGTGCAAGGACCAACATAACCGGCTGCACAGGAGCTCCGATGAGAACTTCCGTTAAGATCTACTGACCTTGTCCCTTGGGAAAGATGCCATCCCTTTCTGTGAACTCATTTGTTGGGTGCTGTGGTCAGAAAAACAAAACCAAGACCTCCCCAGCATTAGTTTTGGGAACTGTCCGTGGGCACGGGGGTGTGGAGGCATGAGTGCAGGAGGAGACGGTGTGGCATGCTCACACCCCGGGAGACATCTCTACTCAGCCAGCTCAGCCAGCCTACCAGCCACCAGCCTGTAGTCTGACACACTCAGATTAACTGAGACAACCAGGGTTTTGTGCTGGTGCCTCCAGGGATGCAGCCAGAGGAGGCTGGAGCGAGGCTTGATCGAAGGGGAAGAGCAAAGTCATCCTGAGGTTCTGTTCCAGCGGAAGAATGGAGGGGGAGGAGAAGGGGACTGGGGACACTAACACTGTGGGTGTCACTAGAGGCGGGCTCAGGAGAGTGGGATTCTTGGACAGGAGGATTGCAGAAGGGAAGAGTCACAGCTAGGCACAGCGAGAAGATTGGGGGCATCACAGGTAAAACAGGTGCATGGTGGCATTCCCGGCTGCTGCAACACTGTGTTTCCTGGGAACACACACAGCTGCTCTGTAGGGTCTCTTCCCTGCCAGACCTCCATCCTGCTGATTTTCATGCTTTGGCCCCTAGAAGGTTTTTTTTTGGTCTGCTCAGGTGAGGTGAATCCCAGGATGCTGGAATTTCAGGATGGCCCCTGAGACTTTCCTGAGAGGAAAGTGGTCAAGGGCCCCACAGGATGGGACATGTGTGTGTGTGTGTGTGAGAGGATAGAGTGAGGAATGGAGACATTGCACAGGATGTGTTTGGCATCTGCTATGTGAACCACCAGCATTTTATCACAGTGCTCCCTGGAATCCCAGGAAACTGGAGCCAAAGAACCACATAGTCTGTCTTGCAGGACAGGAGGGCCAGTGCATGCTGTGTATTATGTGCATTATGTGTATGCTGACCCTCTTAGAGCCCAGACCCCATCCTGGATCCCACCTCCTGTGTGTCCTGACCCTCTTCTCAGAGCACGGATGGTATTCTGGCTCCTCCATCTTCATCCACCCTGAGCACTGAGTCTTATAACTGTGGTGTCCTTACCATGGGTGTTTTCTTTCAGTTCTAGGAGCAGGGGAATCCGCTCTCTGCCCCTGTGCTGTATGAGGTACTTAAATGCTGGGAGGTGTAGAGATGTTTCTCCGTGAAGATCTGATGATACAGCTCTTGGCTCCCATGGATCAAACAACAAAACATTATGTAAGTATACAGCACAAAGCCAGCAATACCTTGTGGGTACTTTTCCTCTCCTCCATTAGCTGCTTGTGAACCTCAACCCCTCTCATTTTGCTGTATATCCATTTATTCTTCTGCTATGGAAACCCCTGGATCCATCAACGGAGTTTTGCTCCAGACGTGAATTCTGAATGACTCCAAGTGGAACTTAGTGCCATGTCTTCTGGAATTTCCTGGTACTGTAGCTACGGGCTCTTCCACGTCTGCCAGCCTCTCCCTCAAGTTCATTACCTCATGTGCACATAAGGGTGACACTGAAGGCAGACTGGGCACCACTGTGTCCCCAGCAAGATATGTTGAAATGATGACCCTTCATGCCTATGAATGTGCCTTATTTGGAAATCAGGTCTTCAAAGATATAATCAAGTTCAGAGGAGGTTACGCTGAATTACACAGAGCCCTAAGTATTTTTTGAATTTTATTTTTTTAAATTTATTTATTTATTTATTTTCTTTCTTTCTTTCTTTTATTTTTTTTAAAGATTTTATTTATTTATTTGACAGAGAGAGATACAGCGAGAGAAGGAACATAAGCAGGGGGAGTGGGAGAGGGAGAAGCAGGCTTCCCGCTGAGCAGGGAGCCTGATGTGGGGCTCGATCCCAGGACACTGGGATCATTACCTGAGCTGAAGGCAGACAGTTAAGGACTGAGCCACCCAGGCGCCCCTATTTTCTTTTATTTAAAGATTTTATTTATTTATTTGACAGAGGGAGCAGAACCTGAGGGAGTGGCAGAGGCAGAGGGAGAAGTAGACTCCCCAATGAGCAGGGAGCCTGATGCAGAACTCGATCCGAGGGCCCTGGGATCATGACCTGAGCCAAAAGCAGACGCCTCAGCAACTGAACTACCAGTTGTCCTAGAGTGAACCCTAAGTCTACTGATGCCTTATACTTGGCCACGTGGGGCACCTGGCTGGCTGCGGCAGTGAGGCATGCGACTCTGGATTTTGGGGTCATGAGTTCAAGTCCCACATTGGACCTAGAGATTACTTAAAATAGCTTTTTATAGTTTATTTATTGTATTGATTAATCTCTACATCCAATGTGGGCTGAACTCACAAGCCAAGGTCAAAAGTTGGTGCTCTTCCAATTGAGCCAGGCAGACACCCCTAAAAATAAAGTCTTAAAAACAAAAACAAAAACCGACAATAGTAAGTAGATAGACCCACAGAAAGCCTCGTGATGACACAGGTGGAGATTGGGGTGATGGGCTTCCAAGGCTTGGAAAGACCCCCCACCACCACCACCACCAAACACACACCCACTAACTTGACTTGCTGTACTAGGAACTTTGTCCGATCTTGTTTTATAATGATTATCTCCAGTCTTCTGTGCACAGTCTCTTGTGGATAAATGAGACCCTCCAGTGGGACTTGAAACTTGTCTCCTTCAGCTATTTCCTGCCCTTTATCTGCCACACCTAACCAGGAAGACTTGAGAACTGTTCCCCTGGCCATCTTTGCATTCCCGTTCATCTTGGTTGAGGGCCATCTCCTTGGTACAGGGAGCTAATTGCCAGCACATCTGCTGTCCTAATCTTCCTCCTCTTTGGATTAATTCAGAGCATTTTATGGGCATCAACTCAGAGTGGACGACCTGAAAACTCATAGGCATGACACAAAGATGAACTAAGGGAAAATGGGGCCGTTAGGCGAGGAGAGTGGTGATCACCTTTCTGGGAGAGGAGCAAAATGCTTCCCTGCTGACACCCCCCTCACTCCCCCCACAACCAGGACAGTCTGCAGAAGCCTTACCCCCTGCAGAGGTATTCACAGCCAGGAAGGAACCTGCAGGTGACCAGGATCCCAGTGCACTTTTTTTTTTTTTAAAGACTTTATTTATTTATTTGACAGAGATAGACACAGCAAGAAAGGGAACACAAGCATGGGGAGTGGGAGAGGGAGAAGCAGGCTTCCCGCTGAGCAGGGAGCCCAAGGTGGGGCTTGATCCCAGGACCCTAGGGTCATGACCTGAGCTGAAGGCAGACACTTAACAACTGAGCCCCCAGTGCACTTTGAAATGAACAGGTGGGGCAGTCAGTGGCAAGCGCCCCCCCCCCCCGCCGCCTCAGCTTCAGACTTTCCTCCATGGTTGGCCTGCAATAATGGCTTCAAGGTGGCATCAGTTACGTTTGGTTTAGGTTTATTGGGGGAGCTCACCAGCTTAAAAGTGGGAGGGAGGGGTACCTGGGAAGCTAACACAAAGGTGAGGTCTCCTGAAAACACTTGCTGTTTGGACGGAACTCTGTGACCTGGAGAAAAAGTCACCAGGCTAAAGAACGTGGATTTTGCTCTGCGGGTCAGCGTTTCTCATGCTTTTTTGCCTGCAGCCTAGACAAGGCACATGCCTCATGTTGTAGTCTGATAATTTCCATTCTATTTTGATAGAAAAAGGTTGGGCTGTTGTAGGCAATCATTATCTCAACGCAACTCCTCTCAGGCTTCCTGGGCATTTTTTCAAGTAGATGTGGTTTCTGGACTTTCCTGTTCATCTCTGCACCGTCCAATTTTAGCAATTACCCTGGTGATTCCTGATCACCGCTGAGATCCCTGATGAGGGGTCCCTCAGGTGATGTTGGATCACCCTGCTACAGGAATCCCCTTCGGGCATGTTACTGTGGCTAGAAAAACCTTTGACTCCTAATGTTTCCTTTTAGTAACTTTCTATTCACTGACTCCCGCCTTGCTCTTTGGCCATAAATTCCCACTTTACCTTGTTGTTTTCAGACTGGAGTCCAATCTCTCTGCCCCACTGCAGAATTCCATTGCCGGATCCCTACAACCATCCCTCTAGTCCCTTGAATAGACTGCCTTACAGTGTTTTAACAAGTGTCATGGATTTTTTTTTCCTTTAACACAGACTGTAATGCACCTTTTATTTATTTTTATTTATTTTTAAAGATTTTATTTATTTATTTGACAGAGAGATCACAAGTAGGCAGGGAGGCAGGCAGAGAGAGGAGAAAGCAGGCTCCCTGCTGAGCAGGAAGGCCCATGCAGAGCTTGAAACCAGGACCCTGAGATCATGACCTGAGCCGAAGGCAGAGGCTTGAACTCACTGAGCCACCCAGGCGCCCCAGTAATGCACATTTTAATATAATGGGGGTGTTGATGAGGGGTTCTCAGACGGCTAGGAGGATCTTGAAGGTATTGGTTCAGGTAGCATTTTGGGAAAGGCCAGGAAAGAGAAGTGTGGGTTGCTGGCTCACTGACAAGAAAATAGACAATTGTCCCCACAGAAATTGAAGGCTGGAACTGAATCCAGCAGTCACTGAAGGGGCCCCTTGTATGTTTCAGCTACCAAGAGTTTATGGAAAGACAGTGTCAGGTAAAAATTCTATCCCAGAGCTGTGAGATGTCTGGGAACCAAAACCTCTTTAGCCTTCTGTGAAGGCTGCATTGTGGGACATGAGAAAGGTCTGGCTCCTAAACCTCACCCAGTTCCCAGATCTGGTCACACACTGAGGAGCAGGGACAGATGCACCAGCTATAACTGACTCTGTGTGAACCATGCCTTCCATGATCCTTTGTATTCTCATTCTCTTTCTTTACATATTCTCATGTGCAAGGTTAGAATTTACCTGTATCCTTAGCATCACACACACACACACACACACACACACACACACACACACACACACCCCTACGTGTCTAAAAATCATTTATGCCCACAAGTCTTTGATACAATTTCTTTAAACAGTTTTATTATTATTTTTAATTTGCTGCTTCTACTAACACAGAGTTAATGCCATGATAAATCCTCATCAACTAGCCACGTATCAAATTCCTGAATTGTTGAAACCAAGGCCCAGAAAACTTCAAGGACTTTCTGGTCTCTGTTCCGGGACTGCTTCCACCTGGTCTCTCTAGTATTCCAGAACCTTCCCCTTGTGTTCAGCAGAACCCGCCATGACCTTCCTCCCCCTTGGCCGCTGGCTGGACCCACCATCAGTCACCGACTTCGGTGTCGGGACTCGGCAGTAGGAGCTCGCTCGGCCTCCAGCACCGTCCGAGGACTGGAATGGGAGTCTCAAGTAGCTCCTGCCCTCCCCCAGAGATGAGTGGCAGAGGCTTCGGGGGCGCGTGTTTACATCCAAATGGTCACGCAGACGTTTGAAATACGAAGTAAACTGAAGGTCGGTCCTCCTATTGCTAGGGCGGAAGGTGGTTTAAATAAAAATTTACAAGCAAATCATGTTCCTAGGGAATCTCCTTTGGAAGGGAAGCTAGAAGGTCCCCGGCGCTCGCTTATTCCGACGCATTGATAGCGACCAATTAAAGTTATAAGGGGCGTGACAGGCGCCGAGCGGCGCGGGTTTCCTGCGCCTGGCGGGTGCGCCCGAGGAAATTCCGCACGTTCGCAAATGCAAACTCAGCTCCAGAGCTGACAGCCCCCGCCGCGGGGGGAATCGCCTGCAGCTGCGAACTCCCACCCTCTTTCATTAACTACAGCTGTTCTGCTAACTGGGGGGGGGGGCAGGCTCCTTCCCTCACCTCCCTCTTCCAGAAACGTCGCCAAACGCCTAAGGCGATCCGAATATACATTTCAAAGAGGAGTGAGAGGAGTCTGGGCTTTCTTCAGAACAAAGAGAATGTAAGGAATTTTGTTGTGGTTTTTCAATTCTTAGAACAAGTGACATAGTTCTGATGATGGAAGGGCTGCATTTTCTCCTCATTCTGTCAAGGTATTTTTCCCGGAAATGTGTTCTCATTTTATACATACACGGTGTGCACATACATAAATGCAGTGTGAAATGAGTTTCTTTGGCTTTCAAATTAAGAACGTGTGAAAGACAGTAGCCATATTAAACCCCGAGTTCCTAAAGAGCAGTCTATGGGTTTACCTGTATTATAACCGAATCGTGTGTCAGGAAAATGCTGATTCCTGGCCGCCCCTTCAAACCTCCCACTAAGAAACACAGGGGGAGAGCATGTCAGTCTCCATTTCTCAAAACGCAGTGGGCATATACTCCCAGGGCTTACCTTGTACCTGGAAGTTTGCACCTTTTGGCCACCTTCATCCACTTCACTCCCTCCCCCCTGCACTGTATTTTAATGTGGAACAAAAGACAGGCAGGGAGGGGCTGTAAAGCTCGAAGCGTCAGTCTCTGCCCAGACTCCCTCCCTGGACTTGAGGCGCGGTGGAAGTCTGCACCAACGTAGGCTCAGCAAAAACGCGAAGGGAAATGTGCGCGCGGGTACCCGCGGCAGGGGAGTGGGGCGAGTAGTTTATGAGCTCCCTGCACAATGCCTGCTCTGACTGCTTATCAGCAATCGTGTACTCTTCTAAAAATAAAGCGGCTTGCTGGAAGAGTGAAAAAAGTCTCTCTCTCTCTCAAAAAAAAAAAAAAAAAAGGTAATGTACTGTGCGTCCTGCCTCACCCGCGAGGTCCCCTGGCGCCGCCTTTCCGTGCCTCCTCGGCCTGTCGCCGCTGAGTGACTTCCCTGCAGCCTCGGCCGAAGTTTACCCTGAGGCGTTCAGGTGTCAGGGCACTCCCGGCCGGGAATGCGCACCAGAGGTCCTCCCAGACAGGACGAAATGCGGGGTGACAAGGGCGCGACCCACCGTGCCGCATGGGTTCAGGCTGCTGAGGGGCTCCAGACGCGCGGGTGCTGCGCAGACCGGGCGGGCACAGCTGGTCAGCTGGAGCGCCCACGTGCGGTGAAATGGTGACCCGTGTTTTTATTTTATTATACAAATTGCAAGGCCAAGCGTTTCCCGCGGGACTCCTCTGGAGTCAAGCATAAATCCATCCGGTGCACCCCGAAGTGTAGCAGAGGTAAAACTGCCCACCAGTTTTCCTTTCCTTTGCTGTCGCCGCCAGAGGGCGGACAAGGTGCCGGAGGCGCGTTTGGCGTTCGGGTTTAAAATTGCGCTTTCTCCAGCCAGGCGGAGAAAGGTGGAGGAGAAGGTGGTTTGGGAAGTGCTACACTGGGAACCCCGGGCTGGCTTCTTTCGCAGTGCTGACATCTGAATGGCCAGAGCGACTGGTTGGGAGACGCGCGTCAGCGGCCCCGCGATCCCCGCGCCCGGGAGGCACAGGCGATCCACCGCCCACGCGCACTCAGGCGCCCACCCACACCGACCCTGGGAGCAGCAAGCGTCTCCGCAGCGCCGGGGTGGAGCGTCTCTGTGCCATCCACTCCTTCCTCCTTCTCCTCTCTCTCTCCTCACCCCCCTCCTCCCTCCAAGCAGCTGGCTGATTGTCCTTTCCGTGTATGCTTCCTAGGGTGCCTGGGTGGCTCAGTTAAGCATCTGCCTTCCTCTCAGTTCATGATCCCAGGGTCCTGGGATGGAGTCCTCGTGTGGGGCTCCCTGCTCAGTGGGGAGCTTTCCTCTCTCTCTCTCTCTCTCTCTCTGTAGCTCCTGCTGCTTGTGCTCTCTCTCAATTAAAAAAAAACAAAGAATATCAGTGTATGCTTCTCAGACAAGGTGTAAAGCACGTTATTTGCCTACATTGTGGTCAGTGATAGATAACATCAAACTTTTTAAAAAAGATTTTATTTATTTATTTGACACACAGAGAGATCAGATCACAAGTACGCAGAGAGGCAGGCAGGCAGAGAGAGAGAGAGAGAGAGAGAAAAGGAAGCAGGCTCCCTGCTGAGCAGAGAGCCCGATGCGGCCTTGATCCCAGGACCCTGAGATCATGACCTGAGCCAAAGGCAGGGGCTTTAACCCACTGAGCCACCCAGGCACCCGATAACATCAAACTTTTAAAGTTTTAGCAAATCTGACAGGTGAGGAATAGGTTCTTTTCGTTATCATTTGCATTTCCTCATCTCTCTATGGATAACCATCTTTATGTCGATGATACCAGCATTGAAAGAGGCCCCTGTTCCATGTTCTGCTGCTCACACCCTGACGGTCCCTCCGCACTGCAGCAGGGTTCATCTGTGTGACCCTTGGCAGCAACTGGCAGAAGGGATCCTGTATCTCTTCCAAGTCGAGGTGTCAGAAGGCTGTGCTCTCCCTCCCCCTTGTGCGCTCTCCCTCAGTCTCTCTCATCCTTGCTCTGGGGAAGCCAGCTATATAGGAGCAGTCTTAGGGGAGGGCCTTGTGGCCAGAACTGCAGCCCCCTGCCAGTGACAGAGAGCTGAGAGCGGGTGTGGAAGTGGGTCCTCAGACCCAGAACCAGAACCCCATCACTCCCATACCCGGGACGCACAGACCCGTATAACCCCTGCTTGCTCTTGGAAGCCCCTTGTTATACACATGGCAACAGATGGCCATTAGGGCTTATTTGCTCACGTATTTTAGTAGGTTTTTTTTTTTAATACATTTCGTATGTTAATAATGTATAAAATGAGAATATTTTCACAAATAATATCCTGCATCATTTGATGTTTTAACTTTATAGCATCTTTTAGGATGCCTGGGTGGCTCAGACGGTTAAGTGTCTGCCTTCGGCTCACGTCATGATCCCAGGGCCCTGGAACTGAGTTCTTTTTTTTTTTTTTTAAAGATTTTATTTATTTATTTGACAGAGAGGTAGAGAGCACAACTAGGCAGAGCAGCAGGCAGAGGGAGAGGGAGAAGCAGGCTCTCCGAGGAGCAGGGAGTCCGATGCGGGACTCGATTCCAAGACCCTGGGATCATGACCTGAGCCGAAGGCAGCAGCTTAACCGACTGAGCCACCCAGGTGCCCATGGGATCGAGTTCTGCATCAGATTCCTTGCTCAGTGGGGACCCTGCTTCTCCCTCTGCCTTCTGTTCCTCCTTCTTGTACTTTCTCTCTCACTCTCTAACAAATAAATAAAATCTTAAAAAAAAAAAAACCCTTATGGCACCTTTTGTCAAATACAAGGATTAGAATCTAGGAAATGTGAAGCTGATTGGGGATAACCATTTCCAACTGAAGTAGGGAGAGAACATTGTAGGACTGAAGAAGATCCTTGAAGGTGTGCTGACTAAGAGCTCTGAGACAAATTCCCCGTGGTTTTGGGGTGTGTTTGCAGCAGGTGCAGATTAGCAGCTGGGCTGCCACCCACACAGTGTGAGCTCCTGCGAGTCATCGACCTTCTCTACAGCATAGTTTGCTCACTTGTAGAGTGATTGTACCAAATAGGGTTCCTGTAGGAAATAAACATCAAATCGATGTGTTCTATAATGCAATACATAAACTGATGCACAGTAGTCTAGACTACAGCATGGTACCTCATATACAGTGTATGTGTGACTATGTGGGTACCACACCCCAGTTTAGAATGCCATCTACCATATGCACCGGACCACTGCCTACACAAAGCAGATGTAGTGGTGCATGCTGCGATCATTCCCTGGGCTTCAGCGTCCTCGTTGATAGAATGGAGGTGTTGATCTTTCACAGTGCATGCCAGACAGGATGGTTGTGAGTGTATGATGTTAAATATATATTTGATCTTTGTCCCTGGCTCCTGACATAGAATTTCTAGAACCCTTGGAATTTATGGAGTGAGGTGGGTCAGAGGAGCATCTTTTGTTATTCCCAACAAGCCCCTTTTAAACATGCCTGAGTTTAAGCTAATGAGGTAAGTCTAGGTGGGGCCCCTGCATTGCCCTGGGTTGGGAGCTGGTTGGTGGACAAATCCATCATGTGGTTACAGCATTGGAAGCTTCAGCTCCACCCTCAGACCCCCTGGGAGGGGAGAAGGCTGGAGATTGAGTTCAATCACCAATGCCCAATAATTGACTCATTCATGCATATGTAATGGCACCTCCATAAAGTCCCCTAAGTGAGGGGGTTTGGAGAACTTTCAGAAGGGTGAACATGGAGCCGTGACAGGAGGATGGTGTGCCCACAGAGGGCATGGAAGCTCTGCCCCTGCCCCAACCCTAATACCTTGTCTGTGTGTGGCTTCCACTGGGCTGTTACTGAGTTGTATCCTTTATAACAAATTAGCAAAGTGCTTTTCTGAGTTCCGTGAGCCATTCTAGAAAGGTTTTGAACTTGAGGTGGGGAGTGGACACGGAAACCCTTGAATCTGGGAGCTGTCATGAGACATTCCAGTGACAATCTGACAAGAGATTGGCGTCTGCAGTGGGGGCTGTCTTGAGGGATGGAGCCCTGAGCCAATGAGATTTGACACCGACTCCAGGTACTGTCAGAATTGAGTTATAGACCCCCAATCTGGGGGCTAGAGAATTGGGGAATTGTTGAGTGAAAGTGAGGGGTTAAATCGGATGATGTTAGCAAAGTATTTTCATAGTCCTGATACACAGTCTTCCATGATGGTCTCGAAATTGCTGAGAAAGAAGAAACTGAGTCCCTTTTTCTTGTTTACACCTTCTGTCTTGATTTACACCAAGCCCTCTTTTTATTTTATTTAATTAATTAATTAATTAATTTATTTATTTTTATTCATTTTGACACAGAGAGAGAGATTACAAGTAGGCAGAGAGGCAGGCAGAGAGAGAGGAGAGAGGAGGAAGCAGGCTCCCTGCTGAGCAGAGAGCCCGATGTGGGCCTCGATCCCAGGACCCTGGGATCATGACCTGAGCCGAAGGCAGCGGCTTTAACCCACTGAGCCACCCAGGCACCCCTCGTTTTAGTTTTATATTTCTCCCTGTCTTTATTTTACTTTATTTATTTATTTATTTTAAAGATTTTATTTATTTGAGAGAGAGAGTGAGAGCCAGTGAGCACGAGCAGGGGGAGCAGCAACCAGAGGGAGAAGCAGACTCCCTGCTAAGCCAGAAGCCTGACTCTGAGCCGAGTTCCATCCCAGGACTCTGGAATCATTATCTGAGCCAAAGGCAGATGCTTAACCAACTGAGCACCCAGGTACACCTCATTTTTAATTTTTTTGAAAGTTTACTTCTTTCGTGAGCCTGGGTGGCTCTGTGGGTTAAAGCTTCTGCCTTTGGCTCAGGTCATGATCTTGGGGTCCTGGGATCGAGGCCCGCATCAGGCTCTCTGCTTGGCAGGGAGCGTGCTTCCTCCTCTCTCTCTGCCTGCCTCTCTGCCTACTTGTGATCTCTCTGTCATATAAATAAATAAAATCTTAAAAAAAAAAAGAAAGTTTACTTCTTTCTTTATTTTGTAGTAATCTCTCCACCTTACATGGGGCTCAGACTCACGGTTCTGAGATCAAGAGTTGCATGTCCTTTCGAGGGAACTGGCCAGATGCCCCAAATTTGAGTCCTTTGAAACGAATGCATGTAAGTCAACAGATGCTGATCCTGTATGTGTATTTGCAGACCTTGGTGCTGCCTCCTGGATGACGTAGAGACTGTGGCAGTTGTGTGTAACGTGGACTGCAGACACTCTCTAATAGTTGGGAATAAAAGAAAGTGGAGAAACGGTGAAGACTAGACCATCTGACCTGCCACATTGGCGGCCTTTTCCTCACCTCGCTTCCTCTGGGTCATTCCAGAAGAGTGGGCAGCCAGGGGTTAACCATGTGAGGTAGCTGGTGTGAGTGTGTTTGTGGTGGAGGTGAAAGCTCCAGGGCTGCTGGGGGGGGGAGGGGCAGTGGTTGTAAAGAATGGGCAGTCAGAGGTTAACCATGTGAGGTAGCTGCTGTGTATTTGTGGTGGAGGTGAAACCTGGGGTGGGGGCGGGGGCTTATAGGGCCATGGTTCCACTAGGCTGCCACTGCCAGAGACACAGGCAAGTCTGAATTGGTGACCTTGGGTTGCTGTAAGGACCACAGCCAGGGCAGATTCTGCAGCAGAGATTAGATATCACCGTTCTGGAAGCTGTATGTCTGCAATCAGGGGGCCATTGGGATTGTTTCATTCTGATGTCTCCTGGAGCGGGCTGCATTCCTGCATTGTGCTCCTGCGGCCTCTTCTTTGTGCTCATGAAGACGCAGGGAAAGATCTCTCTGTCTTCCTGTTCCTATGAGGACACTGACTCCAGCATGAGGCTCTACCCCGTGACCTCATCTAACACGAATCATGTCCCAGAGGCCCCAGCTCTTGATACCCTCACATGGGCTTAGAGCTCCAGCCTATGAATTCAGTTCAGAGAGGGCTTGCACACAGCTCATCCGAGTCTTGACAGGAAGCCATGTGATTGCCTCCCCCGTGAGCCTGTTGCACGCTGCCGGTGAGGCCGTCATCCACGGTGAGCCTGTGACACACTGCTGGTGAGGCCATCCCCTATGTCACCTGTCTGTACGGGGACGCTGTCATAAGACCGTGTCAGCATTTCCTGGGTTGTGTGGTATGGGGCCTTCTTCTGGGAGTAGAGTGCAGCACAGGGAACTGCTTAGGCACAGCGTGGGTCATGATCTCTGCTGTGAGGTTCCCCACCCTTGCTCTCCGGTGGGGATATTTGGGTGTGGGATGAGGGCCATGAGGATCACATATCGGAACATCAGCATGGCTCCTCTGCAAGCTCACAGATGGAATTGTCCAGCTCGGCCTTGTCCTGCATCTGCTTCCCACGTGTCCACATGGGCACCCGGAGCACATGCTGGGCAGAGGGGTGAGTGTTTCTAGTTGTCCCGAGGACTGAAGAGCATCACCAGCATTTAGTGAGGGGAGCCAGGTTCTGCCTCAAGATATACATTCCTTGTAAAATCCCAGTACTGTCCACTCCTAGCATCCTGCATCCCCTGTGACCATGGGGATGGTCAGGAAGAAGACACTGGGGTGGCAGTGTGTATGAATTTTCTGGGGTGGCCATAACATAACCATAAAAATTTGTATTTTCACCATTGTGGAGGCTGAAGACTGAGATCACAGTGTGGGCAGGGCAAGTTTCTCCTGCAGCCTTTCCCTTTGGCTTGCTGATGACCATTTTGGGCTCACATGGCTGTCCCTCTGTGTGTGTGGGTGTCCTAGCCTCTTCATATGAAGACATCAATCATATTGGATCAGGGCCAATTCACATGACCAAATTTAACTGTAATTACCTCTCTAAAGACCCAATGTTGGTGGGAATGCAAGCTGGTACAACCACCCTGGAAATAGTATGGAGGTTCCTCAAAAAGTTAAAAATAGAGCTACCCTAAGACCCTGCAATTGCACTACTGGGTATTACCCCAAAGATACAGATGTAGTGAGAAGAAGGGCCACATGTACCCCAATGTTCACAGCAGCAATGTCCACAACAGCAAAACTGTGGAAGGAGCTGAGATGCCCTTCAACAGACGAATGGATAAAGAAGATGTGGTCCATATATACAATGGAATATTATGCAGCCATCAGAAAGGATGCATATCCACCATTTGCATCAACGTGGATGGGACTGGAGGGGATTATTCTAAGTGAAATAAGTCAAGTAGAGAAAGACAATAATGGTTTCACTCATATGTAGAATATAAGGAATAGTGCTGAGGACCACAAAGGAAGAGAGGGAACACTGAATTGGAAGAAATCAGAGAGGGAGACAAACCATGAGAGACTCGACTCCAGAAACAAACTGAAGGTTACAGAGGGGTGTGGGGTGGGGAAATGGGTTAGCCCAGGGATGGGTATTAAGGAGGGCACATGTTGTGATGAGCACTGGGTGTTATATGCAAATAATGAATCCTTGAACGCTACATCAGAAACTAATGATGCACTGTATTGTGGCTAATTGAACATAATTAAAAATATTAAAAATAAAAAATTAAATAAATAAAAATAAATTAAATAATTTATTTAATTACAAATTAAATAAATTTAAAAAATCAAATAAATAAAAATTATTAAATAATAAATAAAAATAAAAATATTAAAAATAATAAAAAATTATTTATCCATTCCCCCCCCCCGCCACCTGAAACAACCACAACAAAAAAACCGAAGACCCTATGTCCAAATATGGTCACATTTGGAGGTCCTGGGGATTAGGACTTCAACACAAATTTGGGAGGAAGGCCAGTGGGTCCTTAACATGGAGGAGATGGTATGAATGTGTTTTATGTTCAAACACCTGGGAGACACTGAGGAGCCTCTCTAGAGAATTTTCTGTTCCACCCATGAAGACAGAAAATCCCAGAGAGCTGGGGGAACCTCCCCCATTGCCGGATGACGCCCCACATGGTGTGTGAGTGAGTTCTGATCGATCAGAGGACAAGCAAACGGGTATGGACTGCGCAGCCCTATCCCATTGAGGTGGGCCCCGTTGATTTTGGGAGCTGCTAAGTTGTCTCAGAGTAAGCTGTTAATGGTTGGTGATCCTTCAACCTTCCAGGGACGTGAGCATTTTCACATGTACACACGGCCCTGTGGAGCCTTGGAGGCATCACAGCAGATTTGTGGGTGGTGGGGATGTTTGGGATGTGGTGTTGGGGGTGGAGCTGTCTGTTCTGCAGATGTTGGGCAGGCACTTGGCTGGGGAGGGATGTTGGTTGGCTCGACCTTTGCAAGGCTGCAAGGGAGCTGACTGGGAGCACCACGTGGACAGTGAGGGATCCCTTCCAGCAGATGCACAGTGATATCGGATACTGCCCTCTGGCCTTGCTGCTGTGCTCACCCTCCCCTCACCCAATGGGCCCTACCCCGGGGCAGGATGGAATGTGCAGAGCAGGAGCCTGAGCGCCCCTTGCTGGTGAAGCACCTCTGGGCACCAGGGAGGCAGAGATTAATGCACTGGAACTAAGGACATCAACATCTAGCAGGAAAGCAAGACACAAACAAATGAAACATGGGGCACCCCCAGTCACCATGTGGCGCAAAATGCAGTGTCTGCAGAGGACAAAGATGTTCTCATCCCACCTACATGCTAGCTCTGGTTTCTAAATGTTTTAGTATCCAGAGGGATTAATCTTTCCTCTTCATTCTTTCTTTGCAGCGTTTTCTCTTTGTTCATAAAATCCAGTGTGGTCCCTACCTCTCCTGTACATAACCCATTGACTATTGACTCTGTAGATTGACTTGGCAAGAGCAGTGGGCTTAGGGTACTGAGTCCTGCTAGCTGAGGTGGGGTTCATGTTTTCTCTGATACCCCTCTATATGCCATGTCTCCTCATATAGTCCTTGCACAATACTTTTTTTTCCTTAACTTTATATTTAAAAAATAACATGTTCAATTTAGACAAGTTGGAATATATAGAAAAGTGCAAAAGAACAAGAAAAAATTTTTTAAAAAGATTTTTATTTTTATTTGACAGAGAGAGAAAGATCACAAGTAGGCAGAGAGGCAGGCAGAGAGAGAGGAGGAGGCAGGCTCCCTGCTGAGCAGAGAGCCCGATGCGGGCCTCAATCCCAGGACCCTGGGATCATGACCTGAGCCGAAGGCAGAGGCTTTATTTAACCCACTGAGCCACCCAGGCGCCCCAAAAAATTGTTATTAAAAATGTCTTCCACAGGGGCACCTGGGTGGCTCAGTCATTAAGCGGCTGCCTTTGGGATCGAGCCCCGCTTCGGGCTCCCTGCTTGGCGGGAAGCCTGCTTCTCCCTCTCCCACTCCCCCTGCTTGTGTTCCCTCTCTGCTGTGTCTATCTTTGTCAAATAAATAAGTAAAATCTTAAAAAAAACGTCTTCCCCAGAGGTCATTTTTATTACAATATTTGTGAACATTCCTCTAATGTTTTGTATAGCTTTTCAAGTATTTGAGTTTATACTAGTTAGTATAAATGCTTTCCGTAATGGTACAACATAAACGTTTTCTGTACACTTAGTCAATCTAAGTTTTAATAGCTACAAACTCTTTATTATTAAACAATTTATGTGCCATAAATTTTAACCATTCACATTTTATTGGAATTTTAGGGTGTGTCCAGTTTTTTCACCATCATAAATAAAACTGAAATGAACATACAGATGAAGATACAAAATGCTTGCACCTTTTTTTTTTTAAGATTTTATTTATTTATTTGACACAGAGAGAGGGATCAGATCACAAGTAGGCAGAGAGGCAGGCAGAGAGAGGAAGAAGCAGGCTACCTGCTGAGCAGAGAGCCCGATGTAGACCTCGATCCCAGGATCCTGAGATCATGACCTGAGCCGAAGGCAGAGGCTTTAACCCACTGAGCTTCCCAGGCACCTGTTTGCACCTTTCTTTTTAAAGTTTTTTAATTTATTTTAATCAATTTTTAATTTTAATTTTTATTTATATATTATTAAATTAAATTAAATTATATATTATATTATTAAAGATTTTATTTATTTATTTGATAGAGAGTGAGGATGAGCAGGGTGAGGGGCAGAGGGAGAAGCAGACTCCTGGCTGAGCAGGGAACCTGATGTGGGGCTTGATCCTGAGACTCTAGGATCATGACCAGAGCCAAAGGCAGATGCTCAACAGACTGAGCCACCCAGGCATCCTCATTTATTTATTTTAGAGAGACAGAAAGAGAGCATGTGCAAGCAGAGGTGGGGAGGGGAAGAGGGAGAGGGGAATCTCAAGCAGACTCCCCACTGAATGCAGAGACCAATGGGGGCTCTATCTCAACACCCATAAGATCACAACCTGAGTTGAAACCAAGAGTTGAGGGTTAACTGACTGAGCCACCCAGGTTCCCCCTGCACACATCTTAAATACAATTCACCTATTTGGTATTTGTTTTTTGTTTGCTCCTATAAATGTATTTTCTTCCTTTTTACCTTTGATTTGTTTTTATACATGAAATGTACTGATTTCTGCAGTTTTGTGTTCAGCTGTAAGTTTTAACTTTCCGGTTCTTAACAATTTCTGGGTTAATTCTCTGGAATCATGTGATTGTTTTTATGCTTTTTTGTTCTATTAATATTAATGAATGACATTAACCAGTTCCTTTCTTTTCCAGTGTTACTGAGGCATCGTTGACATAGCACTGTTTAAGTTTAGGGTGGACAGCACAATGACTTCTATATCATGAAATGATGGTCAAGATGAGGTCACTGAACATTCATCATGGCATATCGATACAAAACAGAAAACAGAATTTTTTTTTCCTTGTGATGAGAACTTTTACAATTTACTCTCTTAGCAACACCAAGCATACCATTGAGCTGTGTTAACTCTGGTCATCATGAGTTAAGTCCCATCACTGGTACTTATTTATTATATAATGGGGAGCCTGGAAGTTTGTGCCTTGGCCCACCTTCATCCAGTTCTCCCACACCCCCAGCCCCTGCCTCTGGTAACCACAAATTGGATCTCCTTCTGCATGATTTCTTTTTTTATTGCACATATAAGTGAGATTGTACAGTACTAACCTTTTCCTGTCTGACTTATTTCACTTAGCACAATGTCCTCAAGTTCCATCCACGTTGTTGCAAATGGCCGTTTTTTAAAATGTCTGAATATATGAGAAAGAGAGATATCACATTTTCTTTACCCACTCATCTGTTGATGGACACTTAGGCTGTTTCCATGTCCTGGCTACTGTGAATAATGCTGCAATGAACATGGGGGTACAGACATTTTCAGCATGAATTTCATTCTTTTTGATATATACCCAGAAGTGGAATTATTAGCTCATATGGTAGCTCTATTTCTAATTTTTTGAGGAACTTCCCTATTGTTTTCCCTAGTGGGTGTACTAATTTACAATTCCACCAACACTGCACAAGATTAACCAATTTCTTAACACTGGAAAGTCTCTTTCCACTCACCCAGCCTGGTTTTTGTTTTGTTTTGTTTTGTTTTTGTCTTTTGATGCGTTACCAGATCCAGGGGTTTGTGAGTGCTCAGCAACTTTGTGTCTGTATTCCTCATATCTGGATTAAAACTGGAAGAAAAGAGCACCTTCCTTGAGTCCTGGAGCACAGAGCTCAGGCAGGAGTCGGAGCAAGGCAGAGCTGATGGGGCTGAAAAGGCAGGGAGAGACCTAGGGAGACAGGCAGCACCCCCTCTTCATTCTGTGGGTCCCAGGATGAGAGGCTCTCCTCCCTGCAGCAACCTCTGTGGGTTCCCTAATAATGGAGTGAAGAGAAAATATCCTCAACTCCCTGGTTGGCCCCAAATTCATTAGCCTAAACCACTAACCACCGTTGAATTAAAAAGAAAGACAGCAGGAGTGCTTTCACCATTGGAGTGCATCAGGACGTAGAATTTCCATACGAAAGACCTTTCAGTGCCCAAAGAGCAGCTCCCTTGTGCAGAGCCAAGCAGCAGCGAATGTGCTCGCATCTACAGTTTGTGTCCACCGCCCACAGCAACGCCGGAGCCCATCTTCCGCAATTCTCCTTCGGGTTCCATGAAGAAGAAACTGGCCATCTTTTTGAGGTGACTCATGCAACTTCTCTTTTCAGTCCTGTCATCACTAACATAGTCTCCCACTTTTTCTATAAAGCTCTAACCAAAATTTTGATTTTTTTTTAAATAGGTAAGAGATGACATGATAATGCATAATAGTGTCAGAGGATGTCAAGACAGAAGAGAGAGGTTTGGGAGACACTCCAGATGTCTACCTGCAATTCTTAAAATGCAGTGGGGGAACTCTCCTGAGCCCTGGAAGCCTTTCAGGGGATCTGCAAGGTTCAAACTATTTTCGTAATAGTATTGAGACATCTCTTTTTCACTCTCACAAGGGTGCAGTGGAATTTCAGTAGGCTCCGTGATGTATGATATTTTGCAACAGCCAGAATGCAGAAGCAGATGTGAGAATTCACTGTTTTCCACTCAATCAGATGTTCAGGAGATGTGCTAAATGTAAAACAAGGTCACTCCTCTCATGAGGCATTTGTTTGTTTGGGGAAGCGGTTATTTTTAAGAAAACTAAACTTCACATGTTTATTATTTTAAAACAAATTAATAATTACTTAACATTTTTCTCCCTTTTAATTTATGACACCATAAATATTGGTAGATGGGATGCTCCCACGAAAGCCCGCTGGGGTTCTCATTTTGGGGAGTGTAAAGGGTCCTTGAGACCAAACACATGCAGAACTGGTTCTTTAGACTTTTTAACACTGATCACATCAACTTTTCCAACCTTGCCAAGTCTGGGTTAAAGGTTTCCAATGTCTCTTCACTTCTGAACAGTTGCAGGCTTGCACAAGCCTTTCTTGTGGCTGGGTGTCCACGAGGCGGGAAGAGGAGGTGAGGCGTGGTGAGGGTACAGGGAGCGGAGGGACCTGCCGGGATTGGGGCTCCGCCGGGATTGGGGCTCCGCAGGGCGCGGCTCCGGGGTTCAGTGGGTGCAGAGCCGGAGATTTGATTTGAACAGGACTCCAGATCTGGTAGCACAGAGGAGCCCAGGAAGGGACACGTCCGAGTGGATCACAGCCTGGGGAGGGTGTGGAGAGGGTGTGCAGAAGTCAGGAGCTCCGCAGGTGCTTAGGAGGGTGTACGGACCCTTTGGTTCAAGTTCCCAGCAAAGGATGGGCTGGCTCCCTCAGGCTCGGTGAAGGAAGCTGAGAGAAGGGGATCGCCCAGAGGGCTGCCTGGAGGAGGAGTCACATCCCATCCCTTCTGGAAACAAGGGCGCTCTCCGGGAAGGGAGCTGCGTGGGAGACTTGTAGGATTCAGGTTTCAGGACTGGTCGTTTTTGCAACCACAGGTCGTTTTTCTCTCACAAAAGTTCAGGATCATCACTGTATGCCAGACTCACTCCCTCTTCTGTCCTCGCCCACCCCTGCAAGCAGCGACATTCGCTTTCATTCAGACAAAGGATATCTTCCACCGGCATCCGGTCCTCTCTCTGTGCCGGCTGTTCCCAGGCCTCGTGTGCTCTTTCCCCCGTGAGGAACCTTCTTTTCCGGGCCTGTGCATGCTCCTACGTCCTTGCTTTTTTTCATCTGGATCTCGGGGTGAGGGTGGGAGGACCGCCTCTGACAGCATTGAGCAGTAGAGGGCGGCAGCGAGTAGGTGTTGGGGCTGCAGGGGCTGGCGGGCCACGCAGCCGGGTTTGCTTAGAGAGTCCTGGGAGAGAGAGAGACCGAGAGACTCAGAGACAGAGGCCAGCTAGGTCTGCTGAGGTTCCCCCAGCTGAGATGCGGCTGCGCTCAGGGTCTGTAAAGGAGAAGTGCCCGGAATGTGGGCAGGAAAAGTATTGCGACAGCACAGTCAGGCCACTTCCATTTTTTCTTTCCCCTCCTTTTTTGTGATTTGAGAATCCCAGTGCATTAAAAAAAGGAGAAGAAGGAGAAGAAATGACAAAGCAGAGTTACAAAACGGGAATAAACTTGGAATAAACTTGCATTTACATTTATTCAGGGTCCCATGCAATGATATTTTATTTCTAGGCGCCCAGAAAGACAGTGGTGGGACTCTCTGGCCGGGTGCAGAATTTAAAGTCCTGTTTCTGAAGACAGTAATCTCACTACGGGACTCTAGCTGAACTGGGGCGTTTTATACAATTAGGAGCTTGAGCAACAGTTGTTAAAAAAAGATCATTCTGACATTGTTATAGTGGGAAGACTTCACAGGACTATCCTACCAGAGGTCTTGGAAGAGGGGAGATAGATCCCGCTCAACTTGAAATACAGTAGAGACAACTGGGGGTTCACAGCCTGGCATAACAGGGAGGTCAGTGGCTGATGATTCTCCTCAAACCCAGCTAACACCTTCTTGCTAAAGGCCAAGGGGGGCTGGGCCTTCCAGGGTAGGGGTGAGAAACCTGATGGGATATGGGGGATGGGGTGGGGGAGGACTTAGCAGAATTCTCCCTGAAGCTCCCGTGGCTGTCAGAAGGCAGGATGAAGGCCAATTTCAGGGTCTCTCAAGAACAGACTCAAAGGAACCTGAGTGAATTCTGGTCAAGGTGAGACTTCTGTCACTGTGCAACATTACCTGAAAGGCTGATTTTTTTTTTAAATCTCCTACCATACTTAGAAATACCTTCAGTAATATTGTGTTTTGAACAAAAGACTTGCAGAAATATGAAAAAAAAATTAGAATGCTCTACTGCAGGGACTATTGATGTAGGAAAGACATTAGGGTTCGAAGACAACAGCCAAGAAAGAATTCTTGAGACATCTTTGCAAAAAGGTGATTTTATTAAAGCATGGGGACAGGACCCATGGGCAGAAAGAGTTGCACTGGGGTCATGAGGAGTGGCCCATTATACATTTTCAAGTTGGGAGGGGGTTAGGGAGAGCGTAAGTCTCTGAGGAATTTTGGAAGCAAATTTTCCAGGACCTTGAGAGGGCTAGCTGTTGTTGGGAAAAGGTCACTTATCACTGTTTAATGAAACCTTAGTCATGAGACTCTTCAGATGTATATCAGTGGGTCATATGTTTGGGGGATGATTGCCAACACATATCTTGGGGGGGTGCGGTTAGAGATAAAGGAAGTTTCCAAAGGAATTTTTATATGTTAAAGTAGACACACAGGATCCTGGGGGGTAGGGGAGAGTGTAGGCTAGGGTTGCCTTTTGCCCTTAGCAAAGTATTAACATCAAGGCAGTTGAGTCCCTAGAGGAATGTCACTCTGCCTGTTTCAAGGATTTGTCCATGGCTGTAGGTAGTAAGGAAATTTAATAATTGTTCCTCTGCCTTTATTTCCCACAACAGTATAGGCTGGTGCTTACAATTGTGTGTATAATATATTGTGTGTACATATATAAATATGTGTTTATAGCTCTATACTTTTACTTTTATGTTTATTACTTTTTCCAGCTTGATTGAGATACAGGTGATGTATAATACTGTGTAAGTTTAAGGAGTACAAATTGTTGGTTGGATACATTTATATGTGTGGGAATTCACAGTGCCTAGATAGACAAAATCTGACTTGTCTATGCCTCCCTGGATGGGCTTATTGAAAAGCGAAGGAGGAGTGCCTGGAATGCTGGGTTTCCTTTGAAGTTTCTTGGCTGAAAGCAGCCGGATTCTTACTGCAGCTCAAGGTTTTCATCTAGGGAGTCAATGTTTAAGTGTTGAAGAAAAACAGGCACCTGTGGTGGTCACGTACTTCATGAACTCCTTGCCTCCTCGCCCTTATCACAGGCTGCCCCATATATTGTTATCCTGACCATTAAGGTTACACTTTCCTTCTTGCCTTGTTCTTGCACCTGATGTATTGCTATGATCCCAATAAAAGTGGAGACAAAGCTTGGCTTGGGACCTTTAGCCGCTAGAGCGTCTGGTCTCCAGGCCTCTCCTTTCACCTGCTTAGGTATCTGGAGTCATCTTTTCATTGGCTTTCTTGGGGTTTGCTGGCCACACCCGACAATATGTTGCAGAATGGTCACCACCATAGCCTTAGCTAATGCTTCCATCATAGCACATAATTACCATCTCTTTTCCTGGTAAGAATATCTGAGATCTACTGCTTTTGCAACTTTTGAGTATGTAATAGAGTATTGTTGACCAAAATCCTTGTGCTCTGTTGGTGGAAATGTAAATTACTTCAATGACTTTGGAAAACAGAATGGAGGTTTCTCAAAAAATTGAAAATAATATGACCATGTGATCGCTTCAGCAGCACAGATACTAAAATTGGAACAGCACAGAGAAGATTAACATGGCCCCTGCGCAAGGATGACACACAAATTTGTGAAGCCGTCCATATTTTCAGAGAAATTTTCATTCCAATGAATTCATATATTTTGGACATTTACATAATTCAGGGTCAGAATAAATTGAAGTCTGTTGGTCCATGTGGCTTATATATCCAAAGGAAATGAAAACAGGATATCAAAGATATATCTTCACTTGCATGCAGCATTACTCACTTTAGTCAAGATATGGAAACAACCCAAGTGTCCACCAACGGAGAGTGAGTGAGCTCTGATCTAGTCTGAGGCTTCTGATCTCCTGAATCACAGAGGTGAAGATGCTTGCTTGCATCTTTCCCTGGGAACAGACAGGCACCTGTCTTTCCCTCTTCATCTCTTCTATGATTATTTCCCTTGCATCCTCCTCCAGCCCTGAGGTCTCTCCTTCCCTCTCATCAAGGCTAACCATAGACAACAGGATCATGGGGTCTTCAGGCTACTCCCTCCACCCACCCTGATTCTTTTTCTAAACAAAAAACTCTGTGCTTCTTTTTATCAGCACCTGTCCTCAAAGGTGGTGTGGATGGAAATTTTTATGTTACATGCATTTGAGCCTTTGTGTTTTTCACATGGAACTATAAAGATCTGTTATCTGAAAAGACAATCCTAGATGTACATGAGCTGACAAGCTTGGGAAAGTATAATTTAAGGCAGGAGTCTCTCCCTAGTACCCTTGTTGAAACAGGCCAATTGCCCCAAAGCCAGTTCACCTAACACTAGTTTGCCCAATGCTCAATCACATTTTCACATATTTTAGGATCATTTCAGCACCTTTTGTGATTTTGCCTATTAGATGGCATTTCCTATTTGTCTGCAATTTATTATTAAAAAAAATAAAACCTATTCAATTCCTAACATGCTTTATTCTCAGGTTACCAATAGGAGACACACTTTTCAATACTTAATGTGTGGTTTACTGTATTTTCTTTTCTTTCTTTTTTTTAAAAAAGATTTATTTATTTATTTATTTGACACAGAGAGAGAGATTACAAGTAGGCAGAGAGGTAGGCAGAGAGACAGGGAGAGGAGGAAGCAGGCTCCCTGCTGAGCAGAGAGCCCGATGTGGGCCTCGATCCCAGGACGCTGAGATCATGACCTGAGCCGAAAGCAGAGGCTTTAACCCACTGAGCCACCCAGGTGCCCTTACTGTATTTTCCTATTTGACCCTTCTCCTTGGGGTTTTGCCCTGTTTAAATGAGCATTTATTAGCGTTCCCAGTTTACCTATTAGCATGGATTTTGTGGGTACCCAGTGCTTGCCTGCATGTGGCCATGATCTTTCTCATCTAGTGGTAACTTGTCTACACCTGGGTTCATGATGCCGGAAAGGGCTCAGAGATGCCCCCGTTGTCTTACTGATACTGATTTCTAGTGTTAACCCATTATTGTAAGGGAATATGCTCTGTGTGATTTAAATTCTTTTAAATTTACTGAGATTTTCTTTAATGGTCCAAAGCAAGGTCTACTTTAATAAATGTTCTAATGTTCCATGAACCCTTGAATAAAACATGTGCATTTTGCTGTTTTTGGGTGGAGTGTTCTATATATGTCAGTTCAATCCAGTTGGTTAATTTGGTGTTCTGTTCTTTTATGACCTCACTGAATTGCTGTCTATTCTATTGGTTACTGAGAGTTGAAGTCCCAACTACAATGGTACATCTATATATTTTTTCTTTCAGCTCTATCCATTTTTGCATTTTCTTGTATGGTTTTTTTTTAAAGTATTAATTTTTGTATACTGTATCTTTTTTTCCCTACTTTAGCTTTTCAACCTACCTCTATCATTGTATTTGGAATGGTTATAGATAGCTGTGGAATCTGAGTATGATGGGGGTGGTAGGTAGGTTGAAAGACCAACCCCCCTTTTGACCCCACTGGAACCTTGGAGAGGGATAGGGGTGAGTATGTTTTCTAGTGCTGTTTAAGTGGGTATCGCCCTCCCAAATTTCTGTTTTTTCAGTCATCCTTTTCCTGGTGCTTTGGTTAAGGGCAAGACACTTTTTTGTAACTTTTTTTTTTTTTTTTGGTTTTTTGGCTGTTGATGGTTCTGAGTTGGAGATGTGGGGGAATCTTTTTCTCTGCACTTTTATGTTCTCAGTTGGGGCCCCAGTAACAAAAGACATTAACAAAAGAAAAACTTACAGATTTATTTAATATTAGTTTTATATGACATGGGAAACTTCATGAGGGAATAAAGATCTGAAGAAGCACTTAAGTCTGAACATTTTTATAATAGGTTTGATGAAGATTGGAAAGTCATGGGATGATGTGATAGGACAAAAAAGGGTATAAGATAAACTGATTGTTATTTTATCAACAAAAATGTGTTTATTGAGGAAGAGCAGAGAATTGAGGGTTTTATGACCTGCTTCAGGGGAAGGTCAGAAAGTCCTTCTTGCACCTGCCATTTCTTGATTCCTTTATCCTGAAATATTCCATTATGCCAAGGTGACATATTTGGGGGCAGAGTGTCCTGGACTCCATCAGAGGATTCTTTACTGCTCTATCCAGGATGTAAGGGAGGCAATAAAGAAACCCAGGGGACTTACTATCCTATAGTCATGATATCCCAAGGCAGTCCACCTTCTTTAGAACTTTCAGAGCCTTCCTATGTGTTTTTGTTTGTTGTATCCAGGATTTTTAGTTGTGCAAAGGAGGACTTGGGATGGTGTTACTTCATTTTGGTAGAACCACAGGACCATACCTCAGGTTTTATTTTATTTTATTTATTTCTTAAAGATTTTATTTATTTATTTGACACACAGAGAGGGAGATCACAAATAGGCAGAGAGGCAGGCAGAGAGAGAGGGGGAAGCAGGCTCCCTGCCGAGAAGAGAGCCCAATGCGGGGCTCAATCCCAGGACCCTGAGATCATGACCTGAGCAGAAGGCAGAGGCTTTAATCCACTGAGCCACCCAGGTGCCCCAACTACCTCAGATTTTAAAATAACCTGTTTATTAGAGTATAAACTACTTCATTCTTTTTAGCAGTTCTGGAGCATTCCATGGTCTGGGTATATCACATTTTATTCAAATTGTAGAATAGCATTTATTGAAAATAAACTCTGTAACCCCCATTGGGATTTCCATCACTCACTTTTCTTTAGGAACACCAACCCAAAGCAATCTACACATTCAATGCAATCCCTATCAAAATATCACCATCTTTCACAGAGCTAGAACAATCCTAAAAACAATCTTGAAAAAAAAAAGGCAGAGTTGGAGGCATCACAATTCTGGACTTCAAGCTGTATTAAAAACCTTGTAGTGATCAACAAAGTATGGTACTGGCATAAAACCAGACACATAGATCAATGGAACAGAAAAGAAAACCCAGAAAAGGACCCTCAACTCTATGGTCAACTAATCTTTGACAAATCAGAAAGACTATCCAATGGAAAAAAGACAGTTTCTTTAACAAATGGTGTTCGGAAAATTGGACAGCACATGCAGAAGAATGAAACTGGAGCAGTTCCTTACATCATTTACAAAAAATAGACTCAAAATGGATGAAAGACCTCAATGTGAGACAGGAATCCATCAAAATCCTAGAAGAGAACACAATCAATAACCTCTTCAACATCGGCCACAGCAACTTCTTGCTAGACATGTCTCCAAAGGCAAGGGAAACAAAGGCAAAAATGAACTATAGGGACTTCATCAAGATAAAAAGCTTCTGCATGGCAATGGAAACAGTCAACAAAACTAAAATGAAACCTATGGAATGGGAGAAGATATTTGCAAAGGACATATGAGATAAAGGAGAAGTATCTTAAATCTATAAAGAACTTAAAATTCAACATTGTAAAACAAATAATCCAGTTAAAAATGGGCAGAAGTCATGAATAGACATTTTTCCAGAGAAGACATACAAATGGCCAACAGAGACATTAAAAGATGTTCATCATCACCATCAAGGAAACACAAATCAAAACTACAATGAGATACTATCTTACACCAATCCGAACGGCCAAAATTAACAAGTCAGGAAACAACATATGTTGGCAAGAATGTGAAGAAAGGGGAACCTTATGTTGGTGGGAATGCAAGCTGGTATAGCCACTCTGGAAAACAGTATGGAGTTTCCTCAAAAAGTTGAAAGTAGAGATATCATATAACCCAGAAATTGCACTATTAGGTATTTATCCTTAGGTTACAAAAATACAGACTCAAAAGGGTCCGTGTCCCCCAAAGTTCATAACAGCATTATCAACCACAGCCAAACTATGGAGAGAGCCCAGATGTCCACTGACAGATGAATGGATAAAGATGTGGTATATACACCACAGAATATTACTCAGCCATCAGAAAGAATGAAATCTTGCCATTTACAATGATGTGAAGAGAGAGACAAATACCATATGATTTCAGTCATGTGGGATTTAAGAAACAAAACAAGTGAATATAGGGGAAGGGGGAAAAGAAAGAAAAAGAAAGAGGGAAGCAAATCATAAGAGACTCTTAACTATAGAGAACAAACAGGGTTGATGGAGGGAGGTGGGTGGGGGGATGTGTTAAATGGGTGTTGAGTATCAAGGAGGGCACTTGTTGTGAACACTGGGTGTGGCTGTAGGTGATGAACCAGTGAATTTTACTCCTGAAACTATTATTACACTACATGTTAACAACAACAAAACCCCAAATCAAGCAAAACAAAACAAAGCAAAACAAAAACCCAACAGATGTGCACCCATGATTTTCAAGCATCCACCATCCGTTTTGGGGGTAACATTATTAAAAAGCTTCTGAGTCATATAACTGAATTTCTTTCAAAAATTTTGTTTGATTTATACATATATTTTTTGCAGGAATTTACCAACAAAAGGTGGGATTCTTTGGGAGTAAAAGAGAATTGCGATTTGGGCCAAAGCAGCTTTAGCAAAACTGTAGGCAAGTCCAGGGAGCAAATGAGAGGCAGGCATTTTTAGGGAGTGAAGGGGTGCATTGGGAGGGCTGTTTGAGCTAAAAATGCATTGGAAGAAACAGGGAGTCTGATGCTTCTCACTGGCTGGGCTGCTGCATGGTGGGGGTGGTGGGGGGTTAGGGGGATAGGAATGCGCTCTCCCTCCTGCGGAGTGGTAGAGTGGTATGCAGACATTTAAAATGTGTAATTTTTTTTAGCCAATTCATTGTTTTCTGTGTGTCTTCTATTACTGCTAAACTTATACTATCCATTTTCCTCTAGAGGTAGAATGACTAATTATTTTCTTAGTGTTTTTAATGTTTACTGTATGTAAATATTAAAAAATTCTGCTTTTATTTGTGCGTGCGCATGGTCAAATAATTAAGATGCTACAAATGGAATACAGTGGGAAGTAATCAGATTTCTCGTTTCCAAATTTCCCTCATTTTCTGCCTAGAGGCAAACACTGTGGCCCAGTTCTTATAGCTCTTTCAAGAAATATATGTGATTAAGTATACCTTTGCTTGTTTGTACACAAACACATCTAAAAACAATAACCTTGGAGACACACACATGTTTTGTTTCTTTCATAAATGTAAAAATAATTCAATAGCATTTCTCATTCTCTTTCAAAACTGAGTGTGTTTTTGGTTGTACCAAGACTGACTTATGCCAGCCCTTGAGATAAAGAAGCACTTCAAAATCAGCTGGGTCTTACCTTCTTCTCTGGGGCAGCCTTACCGTGCGCTGAGTTATGTAGTTAGCACAGATGATGACAGGAGCTTTTCATCTTGTCCCAGAATGGTTCCCAAATCTCACCTGTGCCAGCACTACCCTCATATCATGTTGTCTCTGGCCTTGAAATATTGCAAGCACTATTTCAGCAAACATTTCTGCATACATGGCATGCCTTTTTGTATATACGACAAATATAATTGTAGGATAGTCTTAGAAATAGAAATATTGGCTCTGTGGATAGGTCGATCTGTCAAAGCTTGAGAACAGTCATGGAAATTGACACTCCCAAATATATGGTGGTGATTTCCCCATATTCTTGCCAACACTGTGTTTTACCAAATATTGTAACCTTTTCTGAAATACGAAGAGATGATTTCTCAATTTCTAATTCTTTTTTTATAAAGATTTTTTATTCTATTATTTATTTGACAGAGAGATAGAGAGTGAGCACAAGTAGGCAGAGTGGCAGGCAGAGAGGCAGGCAGAGGGAGAGGGAGAAGCAGGCTCTCCACTGAGCAGGGAGCCTGATGCGGGGCTCGATCCCAGGACCCTGGGATCATGACCTGAGCCAAAGGCAGCCACTTAACCGACTGAGCCACCCAGGTGCCCCTCAATTTCTAATTCTTTAAGGATATTTAAAAATACTTTTTATAAGATATTTATCTATTTGCCTTCTCTGTGAACTGCATGTTTAAATTCTTTGTTTTATTTCCTACGGGAATGTTAATCCTTATTGTGTTGATCTGAAAGAACATTTTATATATTTAAAAAGTACATTTAAAATGATTCTTGGGGGCGCCTGGGTGGCTCAGTGGGTTAAAAGCCTCTGCTTTCGGCTCAGGTCATGATCTCAGGGTCCTGGGATCGAGGCCCGCATCGGGCTCCCTGCTCAGCGGGGAGCCTGCTTCCCCCTCTCTCTCTGCCTGCCTCTCTGCCTCCTTGTGATCTCTCTCCCTCTGTGAAATAAATAAATAAAATCTTAAAAAAAAAAAAGTGATTCTTGGGGCATCTGCCGGTTTAGTTGGTAGAGTGATCAACTCTTGATCTCAGGGTTATGAATTCGAGCTCCACATTGGGCATAGAGCCTACTTATAAAAAAAAAAAGTAAAAAGTGACTCTTTGTTGCTGATAGTATTTTCTAATTTTGTCTTTTTTATTGCCATGAAAAATAATGCCTAATTTTTACATGGTTGCCAGTATTGTATGAATTTCGGGTTTGTGTTGTAATTTAAAATCATTTACCAATCCAAGATTATGAAAAGAATCCTCTTTTGCATATTGCCACTATTTCTGTATATTTAAATTTTCACTCTATATAAAAATGTTATGGGGCAAAAGAAACTACTTCCTAGTGTGCAGAGGACATGGGATACAGGAGAACACACATATGTGAGAAGACGGCTTCAAGGGTGTCTTGAGATAAAAGATGAGTTGCTTAAGGACTTTTATAATTCACTGCATCCAGAAAGGAGACTTCACCACCATTGTTGATTGTAAGTGGTTTCACTGGTGGCATGAAACTCTGTAAGAACGTGGGCTTGTGGAAGCTTCACTGGCATCTTGTGTGTTAGTGTAAAAGCATGCAGAGGTCTCTGTCCACGGACAGTGGGATGCACAACATGGTTTATTAAGCCAGGCATGACGTGGGAGTCACATACATCAAATTGTTCTTAAATTTCACGAGAAGAGTAAATAAAGTCTTGTTGATTAGATATTGGATAAAACAGAATTTCTTTTTTTAATTTCTTTTTTCTTTTTTTATTTTATTAACAGATAATGTATTATTTGCCCCAGGGGTACAGGTCTGTGAATCATCAGGCTTACACCTTTCACAGCACTCACCATAACACAAACCCTCCCCAATGTCCACAACCCATCCACCCCATCCCTCCCCCTGCCAGTAACCCTCAGTTTGTTTCCTGAGATTAAGAGTCTCTTATGGTTTGTTTCCCTCCTGATCCCATCTTGTTTCATTTTTTTCCCTCCCTACCCACCACAACCCCCTGCCCTGCCTCTCAAATTCCTCATATCAGAGACATCATGTGATAATTTTTTTTTAAAGATTTTATTTATTTATTTGACAGAGAGAGAGATCACAAGTAGGCAGAGAGTCAGGCAGAGAGAGAGGAGGAAGCAGGCTCTCCACCGAGCAGAGAGCCCGATGCGGGCCTCGATCCCAGGACCCTGAGACAAAGGCAGAGGCTTTAACCCACTGAGCCACCCAGGCGCCCGATAATTGTCTTTCTCTGATTGACGTATTTCACTTGCATAATACCGTCTAGTCCCATCCATGTTGTTGCAAACAGCAAGATTTCATTTCTTTTGATGGCTGCATAGTATTCCATTGTACACCACATCTTTATCCATTCATCGGATAAAGCAGAATTTCTTTTTCTTTTTTAAAGGCACCCCTAAAACAGAATTTCTGACTAAATCTGACATGCACTTGGTCTTGGGCAAACACCCACAGTTTTACAATTTAAGAACAGTAGTTGTTGGGAAGGGAGAAGCTGAACCGTTATGCTACACTTGGCATTTCCTGTGAACTAATGTCCTCTGCAGAGGATTATTAGGATTGTATACTTTGTTATTGTTTGTAATTCAGATAGCTACCTCCCTGAACATTAATTTGCACTGTATTTCCACTCTTAATTTCAATTCTTTACAACTTGACTCATCCAAACTCTTAATCACTAAAGTATTTAATATCTTGCAGCTATGTAATATTTTGCTTTTTCCTTAATTTCTTCAATGGAATGAAAGAAATTATATTTAGGTATCAAGAAGGATACGAGGAAAAGGGGAAGAATGTTCATGGGGAAGAAGCTCTGGTTAGTGAGTTTTTATTGTATTGCATTATTGGCTGATTTTACTTTATATTTGCAGAATAACAAACATTTCTTTTTTAAAAGTTTTATTTGTTTGTTTATTTATTTATATCATCTCCACCAAACATGGGGTTTGAACTTAGGACCCTGAGATGAAGAGTCACATGCTCTTCTGACTGAGCCAGCCAGAAGCCCCAATAATGAACATTTCTAATATTTTTTGAAACAACTTAATTTTCACACCCTGCATTGCATACAAAAGAATAATATATAAAATATGAGGATTAAATTTAAGTTAGAATTGTGACCCTGATTCTCTATAGTGGAACTTTATATTGTCTGGCTTTTTTTTCTTTTTAATTTAAATTCAATTAATTAGCATATAATGTATTATTTGTTTCACGGGTACAGATGTGTGATCCATCAGTCTTATAGATCACCCAGTGCTCATTATGTCACATGCCCTCCTTAATGCCCGTCACCCAGTTACTCCTTCCCCCCCACCTCCCCTCCAGCAACCCTCAGTTTGTTTCCTACAATTAAGAGTCTTTTATGGTTTGTCTTCCTTGGGTTTCATCTTGTTTCATTTTTTCCTCTCTTCTATGATCCTCTATTTTGTTTCTTAAATTCCATATGTCAGTGAGATAATATGATAATTATGTACACATATCCCCACAGGATACCATTGGCCTACTATGATTGGGGGTATGTGTAAAATGTTTGAAAAGTGCCTTCATGTGAAATGGTAATTTCCTCTTCCCTGTAAAGTGAAATTTAAACCAATCCCATGTCTTTATACTTTTTAAAAAAGCTTTCTTATTAAGTCATCTCTACACCCAAAATTGGGGCTTGAACTACAACCCTGAAATCAAGAGTCACATGCTCCACCAAGCACCCTTGGTGCTTTTTTTTTTTTTTAACAGTCCTAGAGGTAGAACCTTTTCCAATTAGCTCAATATGAGTGTAAGCTGTGTAACTTATGAATATCATGAATATGCTCTAAATTTAAATTTTAAGTAGAAACACCATTGAAATTATGTTGAGTACTGCTGATTTTAAGAAGTCACAGTGAGTTGCATAGGATCATTTTGAACATCATGTTTCTTAAGACTATACTTATATTCTCACAAAAGTTCTATAACATTTAGTTTAAAAATTTTGTATCAAAATATTTGGGAAATTAGAAACTTCTTTTTAACATGTGTTGATATGACTTGATTTATTATTTTTTGAAATTAAGAGCCCAGAATATATCTGTAAATCTTTTCACATAATGTCACTTAAGCCTTCGTTTTATTATTGCTGATTTACAGTTTAGTTATTACTTAGGTTTTCTTTATAAGAATGCCATCAATGTGCAATGTACACAAAAGGATGTGTTTGGATGGATGTATAAGAAAAAATAAAATCTTTCACTGTCAAAAAAAGAATAAAAAAAAAGTAACTATTACCCATCGTGTGCGCAGAATGGGATGAGGTTAAGAAGAACACATCAGGACAAAAGAGGTTAGAAGTCAACTTTACTTCTCTAGAGAACATCAGTAGCCTATGGTCAATGGCTCCTGAAGTTAAGTCCATATCTCTCTGGAGAAACTGGATATACCCAGTTTTTAATTAAAAAAAAAATTAAAAAAAAAGTTAAGTAGGCTGTATGCCCATCATGGAGCCCACTGTGGGTTTTGAACTCATGACCTTGAGATCAAGATGTGAACTGAGATCAAGAGTCAGTCATTTAACTGACTGAGTCACCCAGGCACCCCATGAAATAACTTACCTTTAAATTTGGAGTATCTTCAATAAAGCGGATAGTTTCATACCCAACTCCACAAGAGAAGCTCCTCATCCCCAGTTTATGCCCTCAGAGCCTTAATCTATTATTTTAGTGCCTCACTGTTAAAAATAGTAGATAATCAAGGATCTAGAGACATTTAAGGAAAACTTGCAAGACAGGAAAAAAAAGTGAGAAACCAAATGCAGAGGGAAAATCACACTAAGAGAACAAAGTTAAAGATACACTTATCTCTATACCCTATATCTATATCTCCAGAGAGATAAACAAGAACAAGATGTCATGAATAATCAATAATCGAATAACTAGAACTTTTAGAAGTTGAAATGCTCAGAGTCAATAAGAAAATGTATGAGATGGAAGCTAAAGTACATAGACTCTATTAAAGGATAGATATAAATGATAAACAGATGAAAGGGTCTGGGTGGATCAACCCAGAAAGGCTTACAAAGTCAATTATTTAGATTTTTAGAGAAATAAAACAGAGGAAATGGGGGAGAGGGGCATAGCCAAAGAAATCATGTAAGAGGTTTTTCCAGTACTGATTGGCATTCTTTTTCAAATTAAAAGTGCTCCTTGAGTATCAATGCATAAAAGACTCACATTGTTTTGAAATTTTAGGCCCAGGGAAGAAATGCTCTCATCAGCATCCAGAGAAGAGGAGGAAATGAGCAAAGAGAAAGAAATCACATATCGAGTAACAAGTATTCAGATCTCACTGTTTCTCTCAAAAGTAACATTCAATGCTAGAAGGATTATCGATGTAAATTTTTCAACCCAGATAAACTATTAATTGAGTGTGAATACAAAGCATAAACGCTGTCCAGCATGAAGGGCTCAGGGTATTTATCTAATGATTCTTGTCTCAAGAAGCTACTGGAGGGTAAGGAAGCAAATCAAGAAAGAGAAAGATATGGGATCCTGATAGTGAGGGCACTGAGTCAGGTAACTGAAGGAATAGTTCTAGACTTAGCAATGTCTAAGCTATGTTGGGAAGACTGAGGATCTGGATGACACTGTTTGGGGAAAAAAAAGAGAAGGAGAGATTCATAGGATTGATGATTTGGTAGCACATGCAATGGAGTGTCCAGATACACCAACAAAACAAAACAAAAATTATGAAATAAATGAAGGCAATTGTTAATCATGAAAAAAAAAAGTAGAAGCGGATAATCTTGGAAGAGCCCTGGTTTTGCAGGGAACAGTGTAAGGGAGGCTATAAATCTGTAGACATTGGATGGCTTGCCTCACACTACCATGGGCTATATTAAGGGAGAGGATAGGGATGAAGGGAAGGAGGGGTGTGAAAGATCTAAATCTGCAGTTGTCAAAGAAGGAAGGTGAAAGTGTTTAAAACTGAAAAATCAAGAAATAACCGTGTAAGCAAATTCAAAAGTAAGGAGATGAAAGGAAAAGAGTGCCCACATTGATCAGAAGAGGTGCTCCTGAGAGTGGGCTGGGACAGGATCTTCACTCAGAAACACTGGACAAGAAGCCCGGATCGCAGAGACTTAAACAAGACTTGATTGTGATTGTTGTTTGCTTCCTCTTCAGAGGAAGATGACCTGGTCATGATGTCTCTGAGGCCGCTGAATGTTTTACCTATTTATGTGCAGTCTTCCTCAGCCTGCGGTTTTTGGTTTCACAGATTTGAGACGGTGCTTGTAGCCTTGGAGTCTGCAGCTATATTCCTGGCAGGTGCCAAAGGAAGGATCAGTCCAGCTGTCTTCCTTTTGGTTAAAATACAAACTTCGGAAAAATAGTAATTGTACTGATATACTGTTCCTCTCATACTATACAATTCAGCTATTTAAAGTATGCAGTTCAAAAGTTTCTAGTGGATTCATGCCCTTGTGCAAGCATTGCCACAATAAATTTTGGAACATTGTCATCACCACAGATGTTCTAGTGGGGAACATTCTGTCCCCACGAGAAATCACTCCCTTTTTCCTCCTAAATCCTCAGTGCTAGGGAACCCTGAACAAACATTCCATCTCTGTCCACCTGCCTACTGTGAACAGTTTATATAAATGGAATCATATGTGGTCTTCTGTGAGTAGCTTCTGTCTCTACCTTTGCATTTCAGAATCATGCATGTGATTGCACTGCTGATTACTGAATAACGTTTCCCTGGGTGGACACGCCACATTGTGTTCAACCACTTGACCGTTGCTTCCACGTTTTGGCTATTAGGAATCATGCTGCTGAGTTCCATTATGGACGCTTGGCCCCGAGTGAGCAGGGGAAAGGTGATCAGGCTTCCTGAATGCAGTTTGCTGGCTACGTGGACTCAAGGGGGATGAGAAATCCTGGGCTTCTGTCCTTTCCCTGTCTGATAAGACCCTGCATCCCACCAATAAGGCAAGATGGGGGAGGAGGTTCTATCTTCCTGGCCTCATTCATCCAGACTGGAGCTCTCTTCCTCCCAGGGAAGGGCAGGGCAGACGGAGGGGAAGGAAGAAGTTACTCTTGGCTGGGGTCACAGCTTCTCACTTTTCCTAGGAAAATTTTGGGAGATTTTCTTGGGTAAATGCAACCTCATTGGCTTTCTACATTTAGGACAATTTATAGAATGTTTTTTTTTAATTTAAAAAAAATTTATGTATTTATGTATTTATTTATTTATGTAATCTCTGCACCCAAAGGGGGCTCGAACCCGTAACCCTGAGATCAGGAGTCACACACTGGTCAGACTGAGCCAGCTAGGGCCCCTCCAGAAACTTTCAGATGGTTGTTATTTTTACACATTTCACCAGTTGTTATTGTTTTGCTTGGGAATGGGTCCACAGGGCCCCTCACGCTACCATTCTGGAAGTGAAATACCTTTTGCCCCCTTATAATACCCATGATAGTTTATTAGACCATTTAATTTTTAATCATACTCTCGAAACTCCTTGCAGCGAAAGGTAAAGTCTCAGTGTAAAGCAAAAACTTCTGGGGCACCTGGGTGGCTCAGTCATTAAGCAGCTGCCTTCGACTCAGGTCATGATCCCAGGATTCTGGGATCAAGCCCTGCATGGGGCTCCCTGCTCTGCAGAAAAGCCTGCTTTTCTCTTTCCCACTCCCTCTGCTGGTGTTCCCTCTCTAGCTGTGTCTCTCTCTGTCAAATAAATAAAATCTTAAAAAGAAAACAAACAAACACAAAACTTCTGCTTCCAGCTATGATGAACAGAAATAGCTGACAAACTGTGCACCAGAAGGGACTCTGCAAGCTTGATCTGAAAACACACCACTATTTGGGGGCAGGTGGTGGGGGCAGGCAGCCAGGGCAGGCAGGCAGGGCAGGCAGGCCCTGTAGGAGTGGGATCCTGGCCAGAAGTATGTGCCTAGTGTTCCTAGAAACTTTCCTCTTTGGGGAAATTGGCTAATTTGCAGGTGGTGCTGGAGGCCAAGCAGGATGTGGTTGCTTAGAGCCCTCAGCATTCCCATAGCCAAGGCTCTCCTGCAGTGTCTCAGCTCCTGGGGATGTACACTCCATGTGCTGTGTCCAACCCCACCTTCCCTCATTGACCAGTTGGTTTCTTATAAAGGATGCACATAAACAACCCTATGGTCCACAGGGTAAGGTCCAGAAGCATCCTGAGTGTAGGAACTTCTCTGGAAGTGGAACTTAGCAAAGAGCTTTCTACAAAAGGCCACTCAGTAGCTTCTGCTGAGATGTCCCTGGCCAGGGTTGTGACATGAAGCCACTCCTGTCCATGAGGGAGGCTGGGGATAAGCACCTGACCCAGACACACATGCACCCCACATGGGGAAGGGGGAGAGTGGGCTGCCATGGAAGAGTGAGACTATTGCATGGTTTTTAAAATCATATGTAGAAATTATTATAGAAGTTAATTTCAACTGTATGGTCAACTAATCTTCAACAAATCTGGAAAAAATATCCAATGGAAAAAAGACAGTCTCTTTAATAAGTGGTGCTGGGAAAACCAGACAGCCACATGCAGAAGGATGACACTGGAACATTGTCATACACCACACACAAAAATAAACTCTAAATGGATGAAAGACCTCAGTGTGAGACGGGACTCCACCAAAATCCCAGAGGAGAACATAGGCAGTAACCTCTTTGAAATCAGCCACAGCAACTTCTTTCAAGACATGTCTCCAAAGGCAAGGGAAACAAAAGTGAAAATGAACTTTTGGGACTTCATCAAGATAAAAAGCTTCTACGTAGCAAAGGAAACACTCAACAAAACAAAGAGGCAACCCACGGAATGGAAGAAGATATTTGCAAATGACACTACAGATAAAGGGCTGATATCCAAGATCTATAAAGAACTCCTCAAACTCAACACCCAAAAAACAGATAATCATGTCAAAAAATGGGCAGAAGACATGATCAGACATTTCTCCAAAGAAGACATGTGAATGGCTAACAGGCACATGAAAAAATGTTCAACATTGCTAGCCATCAGGGAAATACAAATTAAAACCACATTGAGATACCACCTTACACCAGTTAGAATGGCAAAAATTAATTTCAAAATATGAAAGCAAATCAGCTCCACATAATTTTACAGTGTTTTCTCCTTTTGTTACAGATTGGCTTAAATTTGTCTTCTAGCAGGGTTGTTTATATGTTTTCCTCCTTTTCAAAAAAACAGGCATGGCAATGGTATTTTTGAGGTTCTTGTCTGTTTAAAAAAATTTTTTTAACTATTTGCTTCAATGAATTGGCTGCATCCACAATTCTTAAGCCAAAGTTTGTGTTTTTTTCCTCTTTTTTTTTATTGTGTTATGTTAGTCACCATTCAGTACATCATTAGTTTTTGATGTAGTGTTCCATGATTCATTGTTTACATGTAACACTCAGTGCTCCGTGCAATACATGCCCTCCTTAATACCCATCACTGGACTAACCCATCCCGTCACCCCCTGCCTCTCTGAAATCCTCAGTTTGTTGCTCGGAGTCCACAGTCTTTCATGGTTCTTCTCCCCCTCTGATTTCCAACCCCTTCACTTTTCCTTTCCTTCTCTTAATGTCTTCCATGTTATTCCTCATGCTCCACAAATGAGTGAAACCATATGATAATTGACTCTCTCTGCTTGACTTATTTCACTCAGCTTAATCTCCTCCACTCCCATTGATGTTGATGCAAAAGTTGGGTATTCATCCTTTCTGATGGTTAATATTCCATTGTATATTTGGACCACATCTTCTTTATTCGTCTGTTGAAGGCCATCTCGGCTCTTTCCAGTTTGTCTATTGTGGACATTGTTGCTATGAACATTGGGTACATGCACCCCTTCTTTTTTTTATTAACATATAATGTATTATTTGTTTCAGGGGTGCAGGTCTGTGAATCATCAGTCTTACACAATTTGCAGCACTCACCATAGCACATATGCTCCCCAATGTCCATCATGCAGCCACCCCATCCTTCCCACTCCCCTCCCCTCCACCAACCCTTCAGTTTGTTTCCTGAGATTAAGAGTCTTTTATGGTTTGTCTCCCTCTCTGGTTTCATCTTGTTTCATTTTTCCCTCCCTTCCTCTATGATCCTCTGTCTTGTTTCTCAAATTCCTCATATCAGTGAGCTCATATGATAATTGTCTTTCTCTGATTGACTTACTTTGCTTAGAATAGTACCCTCTAACTCCATCCACGTCATTGCAAATGGCAAGACTTCATTTTTTGATGGCTGCATAATATTCCATTGTATATATACACCACATCTTCTTTATCCATTCATCTGTTGATGGACATCTAGGCTCTTTCCATAGTTTAAGTCAAACTTTACTTTAATATTTCAATTAAATGATGTGAGATTTTGATCAAGTCGGGGGATAGCTTGATTGATATGCTGTACAGATGCCTTTAACTGTTCACTCTTGGCCATAGGATTATTTCTCTCCTATTTCTCATTCTCTGAAATACATGCCCAAATATTTTGCATACCAAATCATTTTTCCTTGAGACTCATTGTGCTTTTTCAGCCGGTAGATTCAAGCATGCCTTCATTTTAGGAAAGTTTTTTTTTTTTTTGTCTTTGATTTTCTATTTCTTTTTTTCCTATTGCATTTGCTCTTGTCTTCAGGGACACAATTTATGTATATGTCGAATCTCCTTTTTCTTTACATCCTCACCAACACCTCTCTCTCGTGTTGTTGATTTTATCCATTCTGACGGGTATGAGGTGGTACCTCATTGTGGTTTTTGCTTTGTATTTCCCTGATGATAAGTAATGTTGAGCATCTTTTCATGGTCTGTTGGTCATCTGGATGTCTTTTGGAGGAAATGTTTATTCAGGTCCTCTGCCCCTTTTTAATCAGCTTATTTTAATTTTATTTACTTTTGGTGTTGAGTTTTACAACTTTTTTATATATTTAGATATTAGCCCTTTTATCAGATATACCATTTTCAAATATCTTTCCCATTCAGTAAGTAGCCTTTTTAATTTTTGTTTCAAAGCTTTTTAATGACCATGTTCCTTTCTAGAGGGTCTTGGGGGGAATTGTTTCTCTGTCTTTTTCAGCTTCCAGAGTCCTCCTCACATGGAATCATTCTGAACTCTTCCCTCTCTCCCTTCCCCTTTTAAAGACACTGTGACGATGTTAAGCCCACCAGAATGATCCAGGTCCTCTCCCTAATTTAAGGTCAACAATGAGCAAACTTCATGCCCTCTGCTGCCTTAACTGCCCTCGGCCATACACTGTAACATGCTCACGGCTCATGAGGGTCAGAGTGTTGACACGGGGTGGGAGCATTATTATTCCTACCACATCTCCATCCTATGGCACTGGAGTGTTCTTCATTACCTTCTGTTGGCCAGATGTCTTTCCTTCCTGTGCTCCTCCCCCCCCACTGTTATGTTTACACTGTTTTCATGATGGTTTCCTTAAGAAAAAAAAATCACTTTTCTTTGAAACAATGGAATTTTTCCTGGAGTAGCTGGCACATATCCCCAAGGATTCTGTGGCTGTAGTTCAGGGGTGTGTGAACTTGGGTGGGAGGAAGTTGAATTGATTTTCTCTCATGAACACAGGCAGTACAACCCAGTGGCATCCATAGGTCGTTTGCGTTTGGTACCGTAGAAACTGCAACCTCTCTCAGTTCAGTGTGAGTAACAGGAATTCTCCTTGACTCACATCATGCTTGCATGACACAGGTTTTGGGTGACTTCACTGGACTTCTCAGTGACTGGTGTCAGCATGGTTTGGATTCGTACTGTCATAAGACAGTGCTTTTTCTCCACACTAGACTTTCTCTCCACACTGGAGATGAGTACCTGCTATTGAAAATGCATGTCCCTGCTTCATCCCCAGAGCCTGCCAATCCTGGGAGCACAGGCTCCAAGCATGTTTGGTGGTTTGCCTGTTCTCCTAGACCTCCCGATTCTGAGGAGGGTGGGGCTGGAGTGGCAACATACTGCCCATGCTTGTTCCCTCCTGGGAAACCTGGGTTCCCCTTATTTCTCCACAGAAGGGCTCCCTCCTCGTGTCCTTCTGACTCCAGCCCCAGCCTCCATGTGTCTGGGAGCCTCTCCTGCTTGGTGACTTCAAGTGGAGGTTCTTTCTCAGTCTCTCTTTCTCATTGTCCTTGGTTGACTTCAGAGATGACACAGGGTTGGGTGCTTCCCCTCTGCCTTCTTTAACAGGAACTTTTTTCAGCTTTTTGCATTATTATCTTTTTAAATTTACTGAAGTCCCTAGAACAAAGAGGCAGCACAGAACAGTGTGATGTGGGTGTACCTTCCTGCACAGAGTCACCTCTCTTAGGGGTGACCTGAGAGGCAAAAATATGTGTGATGTCTATTTTCCTGTCTTTTCTCTAGGCTTATATTCAAATTTTTCATGTTCAATCCATCAGCAATTTATATAGATATATCTTGTAAAGTGAAGTATAATTGCTTACTTTTAGCTTTACGAGCGTAAAAAGTAGCATTTATACTGCAGCTCTTGTTTACTTTCTTCTGGGCTAAATGTTCACATTATTGCACAATCATTACCACCGTCCAAAAAACTGGACCTTGTGTCCACTTAACAACTCCTGTGTCCTTCCCCTTGATCCCTGTCAACCAGGAATGTTGGGGAGAACTAACAGGGCAACATCTTAAGGAAGAGGAGGCAAGGAGTCACAGTTGGGACCCCATGGCAAGGGGATTCAACCCTAATGTTCCTTGTAAAGACTGATTCTACAGAAAGGCTTATGACACAGGCAAAGAAATGGAAACAAAACAACCTTGTACAAATATGGGGCACAGGATGTTCATATGGAGGGTTTGCCTTTTGTAAAGTAGGAACTGAGAACTGTTTTTTATGATCATCAGCCAAATCTTCTTCAATCCATATCCCTGGTGTAGAGGTCCAAGAATCGGGGGTTCATATACCCATGGAAACCCATCTCAGCTGGGAAGGTAGTGGCTCCAGAGACATGGAGCACAGTATCAGCATTGGGAGCCTCAGTCAGGCTTCTCCCTACAAGAACTTACAGACTCAGTCATGCAAAATCAAAGCTTTATTTCCCAACCCTGCCTTTGTCTTCATGCAGCACTGCCCCTGCCTGCACATTGCCTTTCTGCCATGTGAATTCCTTTGGTCACCTGCATTTACAATTGGAGTCTTTTTCAAGGAAAGCCTGGATGCCATGGGACCCCATATCTCCTGTCCCTTCCCTTGTGTCTAGTACAGGTAGGGTGTCCAGCTCCCGGCTGCTCTCTGCCTTTGCTGGATCTCTTGGAGGTCTCCCCACCGCACCTGGCTCCCTGTCTCCCTCCTAGCTGCATCTGGCACCATGTCCTCTTTGGTCTTGGGTTCTCTGGGATTTCTGGTTGTCCCAGAATGCATGCACCCTCCTTGGGTCTGGGCCATGGAAGGTTTTGTGCATACATCATGGCCTGCCCACCTGGTACCTCACACACCATTTCCTTGTTTTTGAAGAGGGACTTCTCTGAGAGGTGTGTGCTTTTTCTGAGCTACATTTGGGATAGTGAAGCATGTTTTCTTGTTTGTTCAGATCCCCTCCATCTAGTAGGAGTGTCTGTCACACCTTATCATGGATTGCACCACAGCTTTGTGGTTGGGCTCTGGGTCCTTACTTAAGGATTGTATTAGTCACAGTTCATCAGAGAAACAGCATCCATAAGATGTATACATTTATATATGTATAAATACTATATACTGGATGTTGGTGTCCCCCCCTGAAACTCATATGTTGATATCTAATCCATGATGAGATGAGATTTGGAGGTGGGGCCTTTGGGGCATCTTAAGTGACTAGAATGTAGTTAGAACTCTTGTGTAGGATCTCAGGGAGAGCCCTCCCTCCTCCTGCCTTGTGAGGACACGGTAGATAGTTGATCATCTAGAAACTAGAAAGTAGGCCCTCATCAGACACTGAATTTGCTGGTTCCTTGGTCTTGGACTACATGGCTTCTAGAACTGTGAAAAATAAATGCTTATTTTTTTAGCCACCCATTTTATGGTCTGATATTTTTGTTATAGTAGCCTAAATAGATGCAATATATATGTATATATTGTACATATATCTTATTTATATATGGATCTATGTTTATTTCCCTATCAATCATCTATCAACCAATCATCAGTCTATCTATCTATTATCTATCTATCTATCTATCTATCTATCTATCTATCTATCTATCTATCTACCTATCTATCCATCTATGGAGATTTTAAGGAATTGGCTCATATGATTGTGGAAGCTGGCAAGTCCAAAATTGGCAGGGCAGGCTGGAGACCTAGAAAGAAGTGACGTCGAAGATTTGAATCTGAAGAGAGCTTACAGGCAGAACTCCTTCTTCCCTGAAATACCTCAGTCTTCTCTCTTAAGATTTTCAACTGGTTACATGACTTGATCTCATCTAAAAGAATACCTTCACAGCAGCATTCAGACTGGTGTTTGACCAAATATCTGGGTACCATGGCCTGGCCAACTTGGCACATTAAATTACCCACTGTAGGAACTCTCCTTTCTCCAATTCAGCTTCATGTTAAAATTTTCATGTTCTTTGAAATTGTTCTTACATCACCTCACAGTCTTCCCTGTGCTATAGTATGAAATGAAATTTATTTTCTTAATTCATGAATGCTTATGCTACTAGGAGGTCAACAAAACTTTTCTCTCCCAAAAAGCCTATATTCATGGGGTCCATAGTCTATCCGGATTCACCTCCCTCTCTGATTTCTCCCCCTTAAGGAGGGCATGTGTTGTGATGAGCACTGGGTGTTATACATAACTAATGAATCATTGAATGCTACATCAAAAACTAATAATATATTATACAGTGGCTAACTGGACATAAAAAAAAAAAAAAAAAAAAGCCTGGGCGCCTGGGTGGCTCAGTTGTTAAGTATCTGCCTTTGGCTCTGGTCCTGATCCCAGGGTCCTGGGATCGAGCCTCGAATTAGGCTCCCTGCTCAGTGGGAAGCCTGCTTCTCCCTCTCCCACTCCCCCTGCTTGTGTTCCCTCTCTAGCTGTGTTTCTCTCTGTCAAATAAATAAATAAATAAAATCTTAAAAAAAAACCCCAAAAACCTAAAAAACAAATCCTTTGTTCAAGGTCATCATTCTAACTTGAAATTCAGAGCTTGCTGGAAACTCCTTATTTTGTGACCATGTTGCCCCAGGGAAAACTGTGATGAGCAATTAAAGGAATGCTAGTGGCCTATAGCAGTAGAGTTCTTGAAAAATATTTCATAGTCCTAGGTCACAGACACCCACCTATCAGCACAGTCACATTGTCAACAATATTACATCTGTACTACTAAGTCTTAGCTCAGAGTCAGTTCTGGGGAAGTGGAAACTCAAAGAGTGTATTCATATCTCAAAAATGGCATCTACTCTGTATGTTGCCTTTGGATCTAAGGAACAAAAATAAATATGAAATTGGCTTAAATATCAAGACATTTTATTGTTGGGCTTGTTGCTTCAGTGGACATGTTCTGTGCATTTCTGGCTCTGCCATCCTTCCTGTTTTGTGCTTCCTCATAGCCACAAAATGGCCTCAGCTGTTCTAGGCAATATTGCATGCCCAATGAGCCCCTCTATTAGTAAAGGACCAAACATTATAAAAATCTTTTGTAGGAGCACACACTTTTTCTCCCCAGTGAAGTATTGGTTTTCATAGGACATACTAATTCACTCCTTAAAAAATCATTATTAGGAGAACAGGATCCAATGATCGGTTTGTGTAAATTGGAATACACCCCTGGAGTTGGAGGAAAGACTCACTTTTCCTGAGTCTCGTGGGAGAAAAGATGGATAAATATGCAAAAGTGGATTCCTATTACCAAAGAAGAGGACAGCCAATGGATGCTGGTCTGACCACCTAAGGGATTTGCTCCACTTCTGTGGAGTTCTACCCTCATTTTAGGGTATACTATATACTTAGACTTTTGTAGTTCAGGCCTTGACATGAATTAGGAAGAGAGAAAGAAAGGATTAGTACCTGCTGGGGTAGAGGAAAAAAAGACTGTGATTAGATGGTGGACTGGTCTACCGAGGAAGGCTGGAAGAGAAGGGCAGTCCAGGTGTCCCTACCATCCTATTTTGAGGTGACCAAAATTCCACCAACTTGATACATGGGTTAGATAACTTTCTCTCTTTGTTTTTCTTTTTAAATCACAAAATTATAGGGGCACCTGTATGGTTTAGTCGGTTAAGTGTCTGCCTTCGGCTCAGGTCATGATCTCAGAGTCTTGGGATTGAACCCCATGTAGTCTTCCTCTGTGCTCTCTCTCTCCAAAATAAACAAATAAATAAAATATTTAAAAAATAAATTACAGTGTTATATATGCTTGTTGGAAAAAACCAATTAATAAAGAAATGTACAAAATAATAGCATTCTCTACTTTCTTTGAAGATTATTTATTTATTTATTTGAGAGAGAAAGTGGGAGAGCATGAGCAGAGGGGAGGGGCACAGGGAGAGGGCCAGAAGCCCCCATGCAAAGTGGGACTTGATCCCAGAACCCTGGGATCATGACCTGAGCTGAAGGCAGACACATAATCAACTGAGCCACCCAGGCACCCCACATTCTCTATTAATGTAAAAAATAAATATCCTTTGAAGCTTTCACTTCATATCTGCAGTTTCAAATATAGTTCTTCCAGATTTGTCTACACATGCACTAGTAAGTACACATATATATTTAAAAAATAAGTAATACCATATGTACTTTCAACAAATTGCTTAGTCTCTAATAGAATAATAATTCTGCAGGAAATTTTTTAAGGTTTCCAAACAACAGAAGTTAAGCTCCAGGGAGCCCTTCCAGGTAATGAAGAGTCATACCACGACTGCAGCTGATGCCCATGTCCTATTTTGTGCTCTCCCAACACATGGCTATGGAGTACTGAAAATGCCACTAATGTAGCTAGAACTGAACTGTTCATTTTAATTAAATTTGAAACAACAAACACCACATAAATACACTCATAAGAGAATATTCTGAAAAACTGTATGCTAACAAATGGTACAATTTGGAAGAAATGAATAAATTCCTAGAAACATGAACTATTGAAATTGAAATAAGAAGAAATAAAAATAGAATAAAGAAATAGAATAGACCAATAACCAGCAAAGAAATGGAATCAGTAATTAAAAACCTCCAAAGAAACAAAAGTCCAGGGCCAGATGGATTCACAAGGGAATTCTACCAAACATTTTTATAAAAGATTTTATTTATTTATTTGACACACAGAGAGAGATCACAAGTAGGCCGAGAGGTAGGCAGAGAGAGAGGAGGAAGCATGCTCCCCGCTGAGGGGGGAGCCTGATGCGGGGCTCGATCCAGGACCCTGAGATCATGACCTGAGCCAAAGGCAGAGGGTTTAACCCATTGAGCCACCCAGGTGCCCCTCTACCAAACATTTAAAGAAAAGTTAATACCTATTCTTCTCAAATTATTCCAAAAAATAGAAAAGGAAAGAAAACTTCTAAATACATTCTATGAGACCAGAATTACCCTAATATTTAAACTAGATAAAGACCCCACTAAAAAAATAGAGGTACAAGCTAATATCCCTGATGAACATGGATGCAAAAATTCTTAACAAAATACTAGAAAATTGAATCCGAAAGTACATTAAAAGAATCATTCACCATGATCAAGTGGGATTTATTCCTGGGCTGCAAGGATGGTTTCATATCACAAATCAATCAATGTGATACACCAAAGCAATAAGAGAAATGATAAGAACTATAACATCTATTCATGATAAAACCCCCAACAAAGTACGTTTAGAGGGAATGTACCTCAACATAGTAAAAGCCACATATGGAAAACCCACAGCTAACATCACTTCAATAGAGAAAAACTGAGAGCTTCTCCCCTGAGGTCAGGAATATGACAGCGATGCCCATTCTCACCACTATGTTGTTCAACATAGTACTAGATGTCCTAGCCTCAGCAGTCAGACAACAAAAAGAAATAAAACACATCCAAATTGGCAAAGAAGTCGAACTCTCACTCTTCAAATATGACATGATATTCTATGTGAAAAATCTGGAAGACTCCAGCAAAGAACTAGAACCGATACACGAATTCAGTAAAGTCACAGAATACAAGCTCAATGTAAAAAAATCTGTTGCATTTCTACACACCTTTAATGAAGTAGCAGAAAAAAAAAATCAAGGAATCAATCCCATTTGCAACTGCACCAAAAACAATAATATATCTTGGAATAAACCTGACCAAAAAGGTAAACGATCTGTACTCCGAAAACTATGAAACACTTATGAAAGAAATTGAAGATGAAACAAAGAAAGGGGAAAATATTCAATGCTCATGGATCAGAACAAAAAAAATTGTTAAAATGTCTATATTACCTAAAGTAATCTACACATTCACTGCAAACCCTATCAACATGCCACCATTTTTTTTTTTTTTGGTCAGAGCTAGAACAAACAATCCTAAAATTTGTATGGAACCAGAAAAGACTCCAAATAGCCAAAGCAATCTTGAAAAAGAAAAGCAAACCTGGAGGCATCACAATGTCAGACTTTAAGTTGTATTACAAAGCTGTGATCAACAAGACATCATGGTATTGGCACAAAAGCAGATACACTTTGACAAATCAGGAAAGAATATCCAATGGAAAAAAGATAGTCTCTTCAATAAATGGTGCTGGGAAAACTGGACAGACACATGCAAAAGAATGAAACCGGGCCATTCTCTTACACCATACACAAAAATAGACTCAAAATGGATGAAAAATCTAAATGTGAGACAGAAATCCATCAAAATCCTAGAGGAGAACACAGGCAGCAATCTCTTCAACCTTGGGTGCAGCAACTTCTTACAAAACATGTCTCCAAAAAGCAAAAATGAACTACTGAGACATCATCAAGATAAAAACTTCCACACAGGGAAAGAAACAGTCAACAAAACTAAAAGGCAACCTACGGAATGGGAAAGGATATTTGCAAATGACATAATAGATAAAGGGGAAGCATCCAAAACCTATAAAAAGCTTATCAAACTCAACACCCAAACCCAAACCACAAATAATCTAATTAAAACATGGGCAGAAAACATGAACAGGCATTTCTTCAAAGAAGACATACAGATGGCTAGCAGACACATGAAGAAATGCTCAACATCACTCAGCTTCAGAGAAATACAAATCAGAACCACAATGAGATACCACCTCACACCAGTCAGAATGGCTAAAATTAACAAGTCAGAAAACAACAGGTGTTGCAAGGATGCAGAGACAGGAGAATCCTTTTACACAGTTGATGGGAATGCAAACTGGTGCAGCTACTTTAGAGAACAGCATTGCTGTTCCTCAAAAAGTTAAAAACAGAGGTACCCTATGACCCAGCAATTGCACTACTAGCTATTTATCCAAAAGATACAAAGGTCCTGATTCAAAGGGGCACCTTCACCCCAATGTTTATAGCAGCAATGTCCACAGTAGTCAAACTATGGAAAGAGCCTGGATGTCCATGGACAGATGAACAGATAAAGATGCGGTTCATGGGGCGCCTGGGTGGCTCAGTGGGTTAAAGCCTCTGCCTTCAGCTCAGGTCATGATCTCAGGGTCCTGGGATCAAGGCCCGCATCAGGCTTCCGGCTCAGCGGGGAGCCTGCTTCCTCCTCTCTCTCTGCCTGCTTTCTCTGCCTTCTTGTGATCTCGCTCTCTGTCAAAATCTTTAAAAAAAAAAAGATGTTGTTCATGGGGTGACTGGGTGGCTCAGTCTGTTAAGCATCATGATCCTGGGGTCCTGGGATCAAGCCTCACATTATGCTCCCTGCTCAGCAGGAAACCTTCTTCTCCCTCTCTGTCCTGCTCGTGCTCTCTCTCACTATCTTTCTTTCTTTCAGATAGATAAATAAGATCTTAAAAAAAAAAGGAAAAAAATGTGGTTCACATACACAATGAAACATTCCTCGGCTACTGAAAGGAATGACATCTTGCCATTTGCAGTGATGTGGATGGAGCTAGAGGGTATTATGCTAAGTGAAATAAGTCAGTCAGAGGAAGACAAATACCATATGACTTCACTCGTGTGGAATTTAAGAAACAAAGCAAACAAGCAAAGGGAAGAAATAAGAGAGAGAGAGAGAGAACAAGAAACAGACTCTTAACTGTAGAGAACAAAGTGAGGGTTACCAGAGGGAAGGTGAGTGGGGATGGGGGAACTCACTGTACACTTGTGAGCACTGAGTAATGTGTGGAATTGTAGAATTACTATGTTCTACACCTGAAACTAACATTTCACTATATGTTAGCGAACTAGAATTTAAATAAAAGTTTAATACTAAAAAAAAATCCTTAGAAAAGTGGAGAAAAAATAAATTTGAATCCCAGTAGACACAGGCTCCTGTACTGATCAGTGGAAGGCTGATAAATGAAAAGTCACAGACATCGTGCAGACTGAGAGAATTTCTCTTCCAGGAAACCAATGTACTTCTTGCAGTCTGTGTGGGAGAAGTGAAACTGTCTCCCCTGCTCACCCAGAGGGGAGGATTGATGTGTCATGGTGTTCCCAGGGTGGGTGGAGGGAGCAGGGAGCAGGGTGAGGATTTGGGGTGTTCTGCTCTGTTATTGCTTTGGTTGGGCTTTCTAATATGATTCTGACTTTCAATGTTTTGTGTCTTTGTCCCCAGGTCTGGTGTATGGATTTTTGGATCAGAAAAATCTGTGTGGCATTTCCTGTCTCTGCTCTGACCTGCTGAACCTGGGCTTGTCTTGGTCTTGTGGACTATGACATAGGGAGGGCGAAGCAAGTCTGCTCTGGCCCTATATCTTTTTCCCTCACGTTTGGCAGGCTGTTGTCCCTGTGGCTTACTGTGGCTACTGGTTTCCCAGAGTGTGTTTATTTTTGTTTTTTTTTGTTTGTTTCCTGTAGTTTGTTCAATGAGAAAGAATTTGTGGCAACTTTGCGTTTTCCTTACAGTGTGAGCTTCGAGTATTAAATAGGCTTTTTCTTCAGTCTGCTATGTAAAATTGTGGTTCTCCACTCTGTTTTTCAAAGAAGCATGAATACAAATGAGAAGAAGTTATGTTTTACTTTTGTGACCATCCTTGCTTATTATTCATGTTGACTTTTATATTCCCGCATCTGAAAGAGAAAAGAACATGGGCCAGCCAACAGGTATAGAAGGAACTGAGGGCAAGCATGGTGAAGGCTGGAGATCATGTCTGTTCTTCCTCAGCTTCTCAGTGACTAATGTCCTTAAGTAATTGCAACTAGTCAAACTGTACAGGTTTTCAAATGATTTCTTTAATTTCCCTAGTTCCCTACAAACCTGTTACAATGGCTTAAACAAGTACAACACAACTGTTTCTACCAAGTACTGGCAAGGAGGCAGAGGGACTTGAGCTCTCATGCGTGGTTGGTGGTGGAACCACTTTGGAAGATAGTTTGACAGCTCCTTAGAGTTTAGACACAGCCTTCTCATATAATCTAGCCATTCCACTTCCTATATATCTACTTAAGGGAAATGAAAGCATACACAAAAATCTGCATGTGAGTATTTATAGTGGCTTTATTAACAGTTGCCCAAAATGGGACACAACCCACATGTGGTTGTGTGCAAAATGGATAAACACACTGTGGTTTGTGCACACCATGGAATCCATCCCAGCAGCAAAGGGGGATGGAGACGCAGCAGCAGGAACAAGTCTCATGAATATCACAAGGAACGGAAGGACCCGGACACAAAAGTCTGCATGCCATTGGATTCTGTGTCTGTGAGACTCTGGAAACCAGGCCACCGTGGATGCCCGGATCTGTGGGTGGAAGAGGGAGGAGAAGAGGTTGGGGGAGGTTGGAAGTGATTTTTTTTTTTTGATCTGTAAAAGGCATTTATTCTGAGAATCTAAAATCTGGACAAAGAATGTTGAATTTTTTGGAAAAAAACCTACATAGGATTTTGTTGTTTCTTCCTAATACATTAACAAATGTAATAATAAGGAAGAAAGAAAACTTTTAAAACAGTATTGCCCCAGTTTGTCTGCAGTTATACGATTTAAAATATTTCTGTTCTATTGGGGTAAAAGCTGTAACATTTGGGTGAAGTTAGAAAAATCAACAAATCATTCCAACAAATACAAAACCTAAAAAAGAAAAAAAATAACAAAACCAAACCCTAGGTTATAGCTTTCTTGGTACATATACAATAACTACAAAAAATGTCATTCAGAAAAGTACTTAAAGAAATTCCCTCTTCTAATTCTCAGTTGTAGTGGTGTTTATGTGACCATATGTGCTTGTGAGAAGTCATCAATATGTACAAGAAGAAGGCAAGAAGTCTTACTGTTTTGATGTGTTAGAAAAGATATACATACGCTGGTAGAAAAACGTAAAAACTACATAACTATATGAGGAGGGAAAATTCATAATTACTAGTTTTGATCATCTTAAAACAAAAAAGTATGTTCTGTTCTAGAAGTCAGAAATCTCAAGTATCAATCCCACCATCAACTAGTTGGCTGTACCTTTAAAAATCCATCCAGTTATGATTTGCTCATCTTGGAAACGACATTGAACCTGCCTGCCTCCCTCATGGGCAGGTTCTGATAATCCTTTAGCTGAAGAAGTGGTGTCAGTTAACTGATTAATTTACTTCTTACTCACATGAGTAATGCCTGGTTATGGCAACAAAATAAAATTCAAATAGAATTTAAACAGAAAGATAGAAAACAAAAAGAAAAAGCTGTCTTATCCTCAAAAAAAAATTTTTAAAAAAAATCCCTGGTTTCTGGTTCAGCCCTTCCTTTTGGGTGTGATTGTGTCTGTGTCCTGACCGTCTGAAGCACTTGCTGTTCCTCAGACCGGCAGAGCTTGGCACTCAGGTCTGCTCTCTTGCCCTCGCCACAGTACGGGTAGATACCTCTCTTTCTTCTCTCAGGACATTCTTTTTTTTTTTTTTTTAAAGTTTTTACTTATTTGTTTGAGAGAGAGAGAATGAGAGAGAGCAAGCATGAGAGGGAGGAAGGTCAGAGGGAGAAGCAGACTCCCTGCCGAACAGGGAGCCCGATGTGGGACTCGATCCTGGGACTCCAGGATCATGACCTGAGCTGAAGGCAGTCACTCAAGCAACTGAACAACCCAGGTGCCTGTCTCAGGACATTCTGCACACAATTCTATAATAATGGTAGTAGCAGGACTTAATCACTGACTCCAGCTTCTCTGAATAAGGTTCTGCTCATTTAGCCATTTGTTCAATCCCTACGACAACCCTCTGCCTTTGGTGCCATCAGCACAGAGACAAAACCATTTGCCAGTACCCCCCCTCTGGACGTGGAGTTTTGTCCCTCTTGCTCCAGGGCCCCGCACTGGCCTGGGAGGCTGAGCACCTGTCCTCCACCATGCTCTGTGAAACACATGCCACTGGCACACTTTGGTCCTGCAGCCACGACGAGGGCTGGGAAAGGGGCTCTGGGTGCTTCTCTGTTCTCCAGCTCCTCCTGGGCCCAGCAAGGTGCTTTTCAGGCTTGTGTTCATGCCTGGCACACACCAGGTGCTCCATAAGTGTTTGTAGAACAAGTGAGTCAGTCATTCAGGTAGCAGAGTTTGTCTCTGTCCAAAGGAATTGAAATCAGGGTTTCAGAGAGATGCCCACTCTCCCACGTGCATTGCAGTATTACTCACAATAGTTAGATATGGAAACAGGCTAAGTGTCCATAAATGGAAGAATGGATGAAGACGATATGTATATGTATGTATATCATACAGCATGGATATTATTCAGCCATGAGAGAAAAGGGCTTCCTTGTGTTTGCAACAACATGGATGGGCCTTGAGGGCATTATGCAAGGTGACATAATCAGACAGAGAAAGACAAATGCTGTATGATGTCGTCACTCATATGTGGAATATGAATTAATCAAAATCATAGAAACAGAGAGTGGAATGGCAGTGGCCAGGAGCTGGGGAAGGAGGACTGGGGAAATATCAGTCAGGGGAACCAAGTTTCTATGATGCAAGATGACTGAGTCCTGGAGATATGCTGTGCAGTACAGTGCCCATACTGCTCATTCTGTGTTGTGCACTAAATGTTCACTAAAGGGTATTAAGTGTTTTCACCATACACACAAAAGAATAATGATAAAATAACAACAACAACAATAAAGGGGTGGGAGGAAACTTTGGGAAGAGATAAATGTGGTCAGGTGGAGGTGATGTTTTCACAAGTGTATTCTCACTTCAGTAAAGTGGTTACAGAGAGTGAGGGGTGATGAGGAGAGCCTACTGCCTGCTGACTGCCTCCATGTGATGGCTTGATGGCCAGTCATGTTCTTGATTCTCTAATTGCCAGCCCTGGTGGGATCCTCCATCCCACTCTGCTCTCTGCCATCAGAACCCTCCCATGGCAGCTATGAGACCCAGAGTGAACATCCCCACCCCAATGGCCACCAAAGACATTTCAGACATCTCTGGCTGCAACCAGAGATAAGAACACTATTCATCTGGTTTGGAAAATCCAGCGATATGAGTAACTGTGAGTCGCTGACTTTGTCTGATGCAAGCTTGTTCACTCCATGCTGAGGCCACATCCTTCCTGCCCCTGCTGGGCTGTGACCATTATAAATGCATCAAGTTTCCTTTTGGGGTGTTTCTGAGGCTGACGTCTGGGTGAGTCTAGCTCTGTGGAGCTGCATGGCTGAAAGGGTCTGGGGAGAAATGAGGAGGGGATGTTGAAGGCCAGAGTTGTCTTGGTTAATGCACTAAGGATTTCATCTGCCAGCTTCCAAGTCTGCCTTCAACAATGATTCTGGAAAGTCCTTTTATGTTTCTTATTATTGGGTTCTGTGCATGTATGCAAGTGTGTGTGTGTGTGTGTGTGTGTGTGTGTGTGTGTGTGTGTGTGTGTGTGTGTAGGGGCAGGGGCAGGGGGTGAGGGCAGGAACAGCAATTATAGCTTACACCCACAACTGCAGCAGATTTGCCAAGCATCCCCCCCCAGGGAGTGGATGGAAGGTATGTGTATGAGGAAATAAATGTCCTGGACACCAAGGATCACAGGAGGTAAAGGTCATGAGGCTTAGGGATAGGGGTCACAGAAAAGAGGTAGAGTCCTGGTGTGGATGGAAAGACTGATGAAGGAGGACCTGTGAAGGTCTGTAAAACTGATGGATCTATCTGGACATGCTCCACCTCCCTGTCAAATGCATAAGGAATGGACATGGTGGGTGTGTGGAGCCAAAAGTGAGAGGCAAGATGAAGGTACAAGGAGAGGTGAGCATGTTTCAGTCGTTGTGCACATTCACTGCAGTCACTCTAAATTCCCACATGCACTGTTCCACAGCTCCACAGGCCCTCTCTCTCCTGTTAGCATCATTTACAGCTTTGGGTTGATGTGCTTTCCTAAATTCAGTAATGTGAGGGGATTGATCCCAAACAAAGTCAACGTATTCATTAATCCAAAATCTGGGAGACATGGAACAGAGAAAGACACAGCAGCTGACTTCTGCTCTTTGTGGAAACCTAAGTCTGTGTAGGAAAACAGACCATGAACTCTGTAACAAGATGCTGTGTGTGGTAAATCCCGGGAAAGTGTTTTTTGCCTTTTAACCATGTATTTTATTGTCTTTGATCTTTTTTGTTGGTATCTGACTAAGAAACCTGGTTAAGCGGTAGTATTTAGGGACATGGGTTCAGAAATCAGTGACCCTGATCTAAATCCCAGCTTTGAACCCATTTTTTTCCCCTGTGAAACCCTGGGAAACTCACTTAATTTCTCCTAAGACTCATTTCCTCTTCCATAAGATGGATCTAGGCCTGTGTGTACCTCCTAGGGCTTTGCGACAGATAAGAAAAGACTCTCAGTAACCGTGAGCTCTGACAATGACTATGATTGTGAATGTTGCCAGGAGACCTCAAGGAGGTGTCTGTCATGTGTTTATCATTCCCCCTATGCACCCTGAGTGTCATCTCATTTGTTTCTATCAATCAATAGATGGATGGAAGTGCAATAGAAGACCATCCCCTTCTCTGCACGCGTCTGTCTTCTTTCCCTGTCTAACATGTGCTACTCTGTTACCATTATACTTACTCATTTCCTGGGTCAAAACAGAAACAGGGAACCAGAGCCTTTTACTTGGAAGGAACTGAAAAGCCATATTTTCCATTCTATCATTTTATAGATGAAGAAACAGAAGCTGAGGACAAAATTCTCCCCGTGGTATGTTGCGGTGACATTGTGAAGCGGTTTGGACATACAGTACTGTTGACGTGATTGTGTTTGTCGATTTAACTACTGTTTCTCTCTATAGGGACATCATTCTTTCATGGCTCAGGACACACCCCTAAGTCAAGCCAACAGGAAAACCTTGTGGTGGGTATTTGGATCACTTTTCAAGACTAAAGATGGCAGCTTATTATAGTTTGGTTATATATCTTTTTCTTTTGTATTGTGGGCTTTTCATGGTTTAATTCTCTCTAAAGAGGGCAGACTTTTAAAAAGACTCTCCTTACATGTGCGTTGTTTTCACCATCCAGCTTCCTGGTGTGGATCTATACCCAAGGACCCTGAGAAAAGCCACAGATGAGCATGGCAAGTGTCCGTTGCAAGCTGGCCCGTTACCTGGAGGATCTGGAGGATGCAGACTTTAAGAAGTTCAAGATGCACTTACAGGACTACCCTTCTCAGAAGGGGTGCAGCCCACTCCCTCGGAGTCAGACAGAGAAAGCTGACCACATGGATCTGGCCACTCTGATGATTGACTTCAATGGTGAGGAGAAGGCATGGGCCATGGCTGTGCGGATTTTTGCTGCAATCAACAGGAGAGACCTTTATGAGAAAGCTAAGAGGGATGAGCCAGAGTGGGGTGAGTGGAAGGAAGACAGCATATTTTTAAAATTGTGATAAAACACATATATCATAAAATTACCATTTAAGCCACTACTTCATTAAGCAACCACTTCTTGTCTCTATAAATTTTAGAAAGCATACGTTTCAGCAGTGTTAAGCATATTCATGTTGTGCAATCAGTCTCTACAACTTTTCTTCATCTTGCAAAACTCTGTACCCATTAAACAACAATTCCCTTTTCTCCCACCCCTCAGCCCCGGGAACCACCACTTTTGTCTTTATGAATTTAACTACTCTTGGTACCTCTTATAAACTGCATCATAAAGTATTTGTCTATGTCTGGCTTACTTTATGTAGTATAAAGTCCTCCAGCCCTCTTCCATGTTGTCACATATGACATGATTTCAGTCCTTTTTAAGGTAGAATAATATCCTGTGGTATGTGTATACCACATTTTTTCATTTATTCATTCATCAGTGGACATTCAGATTGCTTCTAGTTTATTGTGAATAATGCTGCTAGGAACAAGAGAGTACAAACCTCTTTGAGACCGTTCCCTCAGTTCTTTAGAGTATATGTTCAGAAGTAGAATTATTATATTTTTTAGTAACTCTAGGTTTCATTCTTTGAGGAAACATAATAATGTTTTCCATAGTGGCTGCCTCATTTTACACACCCATCAACAGTGTACAAGGGCTCTAATTTTTCTTCATCCCCACCGATGTTTATTTTATTTTATTTTTGTTTTGATACTAGTTATTCTAATGGGTGTGAAGTGATATCTCATTGTGGTTTTGATTTACATTTCCCTATTGATTACTGATACTGAATGACTTCATGTGCTTTCACCATTTGTTTTTCTTTGGAGAAATGTCTATACAACTTTTCCCCATATTTTAATTGGGTTATTTGTTTTCTTGTTGTTGACTTATAAGGGTTCTTTATATATCCTGGATATTAACACTTCATTAGATATATGATTTGCAAATATTTTCTCCCATTCCATGGATTGCCATTTCGTCTTTTGATGGTATCTTTTGATGCAATGAAGTTAGTATGTTTGTTTTTTAATAATTCTTTTTATCATCTTGGCTTTATCCTCTGTCTTCCTCTCATGACAGTGCTATGAGAAGTTGGAGAAAAACAATTTTCTTTTTTCTAGTTTCTTTAAAAATGCAATTCAGGGCTCATTTACCCTTAGGAACTGTGGACATGTTGGGGGTGAAGTTTTTCGCTTTCTAGCTTGGCGTTCTGATCAAGGGAAGAGCACAAGCAAGGGCTCAGAGGAATCTAGAAAATAACAGGATGATGATGTTGAGCTAGTGGAAAAGAGGAAAAAAATGAATCAGCAGATTAGGAGAAGCATGGCAAGTGGAGCAGCAATATGGGTGAAATGAGGGAGAGAAACATGACATGGAGTCATGAGGCAGGGGTGCATAGCAGCAGAATGTTATACACAAATTGCATATAATAATGCAATGATAATTGTGTCAGTACTTATATACTCACTAACCAAATTTAAGTATAATAATCACAGTGACAGAAGTAGTTTACTAAACAGTTTTTATGGATTTTGGTCATTCTTCATAAAAACTCCATGAAGCTGGCATTTTGCTGTATTATTATTATTATTATTATTATTATTATTATTATTATTATTATTTGGTTGGCTCTACACACCAATATAGGGCTTGAACTCACAACCTGTAGATCAAGAGTTGCATGGTCTACCAACTATGCCAGCCAGGGGCCTTAAGGAGGGTACTTTTGAAAGAACTTTCAATTTCATTACTAAATGAAATATGCCAGTCACAAAAAGACAAATGCAGTATGATTCCATTTGTAAGAGGTAGTAGAGTAGATAAATTTATAGAGGCAAGAAGGGGCTGCAGGCGGTGGGGACTGGGGAATTGTTAATGGCTATAGAGTTTCAGATTTGCAAATAAAAGATAATTCTGGAGATTGGCCAACCACATAAAATGAGCCTGAAAGAGGTTCTGGTTGCTTGTGGGTCTGTTTCAGTCAGAGCCAAGGCCTGGGTTCAATGCTGGGTGTGTCTTTGGCTGGAGTCTGGCTCTTAACCACTATGCTATCTTGGCTTCTGTAACTGGGCTATGAGATGGAAGAATTATACCTAGGGTTAGAAGTTTGTTTGTTTTTTGCTGGGGAGGACCAGGTTGTAGGCTTAGGCTTTAGATAAGAATTAAGTCATGGTTTTGGTTTGAATTAATGTTTAGATTTTGTTTTGTGATCAGGGTCACCAATAGCTTTTGCATTCAGACTGAGTAGACACCTACCAGGAATCCTTTATGTTGATCTTGGGTTCATCTCCCAAATATTTCCCCTGGTGCTAAGCACTCGTTCTGTTGTACCTCAATTTCTCCAGTGAAGTGCTTCCTCTTTGGGGTGTGTAATTTGGTGACTGTTTAGATCTATGATTCTCAATTGTAGATGCATGTTGGAGCTTTCAGAATATAATGGTGATCATCCCGACCTCAGATAGATTGAAAAATATTTGCTGGGGGTGGAACTTTTTTAAAGCTTCCTAGGTGAATCTCAAGTCAGTTGGCATTATGAAACACTGAGTTAGACAAACCAGTTTGGCAATTCTTAGTCTTGAAGACCCAAAGTGGGTATGAGTAATTTCAGGCATTTGGGGGCAGGGGAGGAGGAGAATCCTGCTGGCCCATAGCCATCTTGGGGATATTTGGACATTTAGAGTGGGGATGGCCTCAAAACCAGGGCACTAGGCGGAGTTTGCCAAAGACAAACAAGGATAGGAGAAACCTTGCCTGTCTCATGTGTTTGCTGATTGATTTCTGAGCCTGGGAGAGATCCTGAGACTGGATACAGTGGGGACACAATGCTAGCTGGGTGAGTGACAATGACATCCATTGCTTTGAAATTAGGAGTGCACGAATGCCACAAACTGGATATTCAACTGTACACCTGTCACCTGCAGCTTAGAGCTATGTTTTTGTTTGCAAGATGTCTGGGATAGGTGACTTTGAGCTATGCCAGGTGTTGAGTACTGGGTCTCAATTACATCACCTTAGTCAGGAGTCCTCATTTTTAACTTTGTATTTCTTTTTCCTTTTTTTTTCCCCAGATAATACACATGTGGTATGCCGGGAAGAAATCCTTGAAGAGGAGTGGATGGGTTTATTGGGATACCTATCCAGAATCTCTATTTGTAAAAAGAAGAAAGGTAAGCAGTGGGGGTAGTGCTTCCTATTGGGTTTGGAAACCTAGTTTTGGAGTCTGGGAAGCTTGATCATTCTATATGTTCCTTCTCCTTGGTGGGCAAAGGCCCATTTCAGGAAATCCACTAGAGCTGAAGAAACAGATCAGTGTTTACATGGCTCCTTGTAGTCCTGGAACCTAGGGGAGATGATTGAGTGTCTCAGGTATGGGTAAAAGTTATGGGCTGCAGACCACCTAGAGGAATAAAATTGTATAAAAAGGATTTTCTGGCAGGTGTCAGGGCCATGGCATTTTGCTGTTCTTCTGCTCTACTGTGTATAGGAAGATTCTGACATCCTAGATTTTCTGGGACTGTCCATACCCACACAGTGAATAGAATCTGGAACTCCCTTTTCTTAGCTCTGGTCATCACTCCCTCTGGACCACAGACCCTTGTTAATAGCTCATGTATGCTTGGACTTCTACCAAATTCTACCTTTCTGTCTTTACTCCAGATTACTGTAAGAAGTACAAAAAACATGTGAGAAGCAGATTCCAGTGTATTAAAGATAGGAATGCCCGTCTAGGTGAGAGTGTGAACCTCAACAAACGCTACACCAGGCTGCGTCTTGTCAAGGAACACCAGAGCCAGCAGGAGAGGGAGCATGAGCTCCTGGCCATTGGCAGGACTTCAGCCAAGATGCTGGATAGCCCTGTGAGTTCCCTGAACCTGGAATTGCTGTTTGAGCCTGATGACCAACACTCGGAGCCTGTTCACACGGTGGTATTCCAGGGAGCAGCGGGCATTGGGAAAACGATATTGGCCAGGAAGATCATGTTGGACTGGGCATCAGAGAAAATTTACCAGGACAGATTTGACTATTTGTTTTATATCCACTGTCGGGAGGTGAGCCTCGGGACACGGAGGAGCCTGGGGGACCTGATTGTCAGCTGCTGTCCTGACCCAAACCCACCCATATACAAGATTGTGAGCAAGCCTTCCAGGATTCTCTTCCTCATGGATGGCTTCGATGAGCTGCAGGGTGCCTTTGATGAGCACACAGAAGCTCTCTGCACAAACTGGCAGAAGGTGGAGCGGGGAGACATTCTCTTGAGCAGTCTCATCAGAAAGAGACTACTTCCTGAGGCCTCTTTACTCATAACCACAAGACCTGTGGCCCTGGAGAAACTGCAGCATTTGCTGGACCGTCCCCGTCATGTGGAGATCCAGGGTTTCTCAGAGGCCAAAAGAAAGGAATATTTCTTCAAGTATTTCTCAGATGAGCAGCAAGCCACGGAGGCCTTCAGGCTGATTCAGGAGAATGAGATCCTCTTTACCATGTGTTTTATCCCCTTGGTCTGCTGGATTGTATGCACTGGGTTGAAGCAGCAGATGGACAGTGGCAAGAGTCTTGCCCAGACATCTAAGACCACCACTGCAGTGTATGTCTTCTTCCTCTCCAGTTTGTTGCAATCCCGTGGAGAGAACCAGAAGCACCAAGTCTCTGCCAACATCCGGGGTCTCTGCTCACTGGCTGCAGATGGAATCTGGAACCAGAAAATCCTGTTTGAAGAGTGTGACCTTAGGAATCATGGCCTTCAGAGGGCCGATGTGTCTGCTTTCTTGAGGATGAACATATTCCAAAAAGAAGTGGACTGTGAAAAATTCTACAGCTTCATTCACATGACTTTCCAGGAGTTCTTTGCTGCCATGTACTACCTTCTGGAAGATGAGGAACAGGGAGGGATGAAGAATCTGCCATGGAGAAGTTCCAAGCTTCCCAACCGAGATGTGACCGTCCTTCTTGAAAACTATGGCAAATTTGAAAAGGGATATCTGATTTTTGTTGTCCGTTTCCTCTTTGGCCTTGTAAACCAAGAGAGAACCACTTACTTGGAGAAGAAACTGAGTTGCAAGATCTCGCAGCAAATCAGGCTGGAACTGCTAAAATGGATTAAAGAGAAAGCCAAGGCCAAGAATCTTCAGATCCAGCCCAGCCAGCTGGAATTGTTCTACTGTTTGTATGAGATGCAAGAAGAGGACTTTGTGCAAAAGGCCATGGGCCATTTCCCCAAAATTGAGATCAATCTCTCCACCAGAATGGACCATGTGGTTTCTTCCTTTTGTATTGAGAACTGTCACAGTGTGGAATCACTTTCCCTGAGGCTGCTTCATAACTCCCCGAAGGAGGAGGAGGAAGAGGAGGAGGAAGGGGAAGTGCAACACTCTGAGGTGGATCACCGTGTCTGCCTCGATCCTCATGTTGCCTATACTCACCGGTAAGTTGATTTGGCTTCAGGCATGTAGTACAATGGTAGTGCTGCCCTCCGCTATCTAGCCACCTTTCTCTGGACACTTGCTCTCTCTTCCTGCTTCTCAACTGTCTTTAAAATGTGGTTACGACTGAGCGAAATAAGTCAATCAGAGAAAGACAATTATCATATGATCTCTCTGATATGAGGAACTTGAGGGGCAGGGTGGGGGGTTGTGGGGGGTAGGGAGGGAAAAATAATGAAACAAGATGGGATGGGGAAGGAGACAAACCATAAGAGACTCCTAATCTCACAAAACAAACTGAGGGTTACTGGGGGGTGGGAGGGTAGGGATAGGGTGGATGGGTTATGGACATTGGGGAGGGTTTGTGCTTTGGTGAATGCTGTGAAAGATGTAAGCCTGATGATTCACAGACCTGTACCCCTTGGGCAAATAATAAAAATAAAATTAAAAAAAAAGTGGTTACGACAGCTACATAATAATGCCACCACCACCCATTTCTACCAGACTCCTTCAGTGGCAGAGATTGACTAGTAGAGGAAAGGCAGGTGGATAAATGGATGAGAAAAAAGCCAAAGAAGAAAATAAACAAGTGTTTGGTGGATGCCAACTCAGTGCAATGTATTACGTGGGGTAGGGAGTTGAATAAAAGTGTAAACTCAAATTGCTTGCAATCTACTTGGGGCTCTAGTGTATAGTATTCAGTTAATACCCAAGGAGCAAAACAACCCCAGTGACTGTCCCAGGAACACAGAAGACAGAAGGCCTTTAGTTCTGGGTGCTGGGGGGAGGTTTCTCAGAGGAGTGAGGTCTGAGCCTGCCTTGAAGGACTGGTAGGATGTGGGTGAGTGCAGGAGAAGTTAAAGGGATTTTGGCAGTAGCGTCTGAGGAACAGTGTATGTAGGAAACTATGCCAAGGGACATGGCTTCATTGGAACAGATATAATGAGGGAAAATTGAAGGAAATAGGGCTGGGAAGGAGAGGGTGATTTAAGCTCCTGCATTTTGTTTATAAGCAGGAAGTCACCAACAGCTCCCTCTTTGGGGCTGTTCACTAATGTTGTAGGAGATTGGAGGCCAGTTGCTGTGTCAGGACAGCAAAGCAGTTAATAGTTACCTGACCTCTGAAGTCTCTGCTTGAGAACTGCCACAGTTGAGAATTACGGAGGGAGGGTGGATGCTCTGTGAAAGCTTGGGTTTAACCTGCATAGAAAGCACTCGATATGGGACAAAATTAAGGAGAAAGGGGACTGGTCCTTCCACCGGGAATAATGAATTTTCAGCTCCCTTTCTCACCCTTGGCACCACTAGCAGGATGAACTTTTTTTAAAATTTATTTATTTTTTAAAGATTTTATTTATTTATTTCACAGAGGGAGAGAGATCACAAGGAGGCAGAGAGGCAGGCAGAGAGAGAGGGGGAAGCAGGCTCCCTGCTGAGCAGAGAGCCCGATGCGGGCCTCGATCCCAGGACCCTGAGATCATGACCTGGGCCGAAAGCAGAGGCTTTAACCCACTGAGCCACCCAGGCACCCAGGATGAACTTTTTATTTTTCATTTGGGCATCCAGGACCACCCACTGGGTCTTCAGTGATGGCTAAGACCCAGGCCCTGCTCATAGCAACTTAAGGTTCAATTGTGGGAACAGCTGAGAAACAAGGACAGACAGTAGAGAGGGATGGGCTATGGCAAGAACACATATAGAATTCACCAGAAGCACATGGTGGGGAGCTCTTGACCAGCTGGACTCTTGAGAGATGGAGCATGAGAAACCTGAGTGTGGACAAGGGGTGGCTTGAACAGAGGTAACAGTGGGTTCTGAGGGCAAAGGCTGGGGAAGCAGGTATGTCCCTATGATGACAAATGATTCAGAATACCTGGAGAGGGTGAGAGAAAGGAAGTGAGGAAAGGAAGCACACCTGCTTCTTAGGGCCCTAAAAACTATGTTGAAAAGAAACCTGACCAACATTATACAGCTATAAAGAAGGCTTTCAGAGACTCAGATTAAAACTCCTGATGAAAAGTCTGATGCCCATCTCATTGGATGACAGTTACCTTCTTCTGAGGGCAGGAGCTTGCTTTGTGTGTTCCAGAACCTTCTGAAGACCAGAAACACGGGTAACCACCCCATGCTTGTCAGAAGTGCAGAATTGCAGGCCCAATCCCAGACACACAGAGTCAGAATCTGCATTTTAACAAGAGCTGCATGTTGGAACCACATGGAAGTCTTAAAACTGTTGATATACTTGGTCCTGCCTTAGAGATTCTGACTTTAGTCCTATGGTGTGGCCTGAACTTGGGATTTTGAGAGCATTGCTGATGCTATTATGCAGCCAATGTGAGATCTGGATCTCACAGTGTAGTCTCTGGATCACTTAGCGGAGTGTCCAAGGCCATGGGCAGGACAGCTGTCTGATGACAGAGGGAGGTGAAAGACATCTGAGGGAGGCGCTGGAGGGTGTGCAAAGGCAGCCAGTCACAGACACATGTTGTATCCATAATAAGGTGTGCAGGACAGTCTTACCAGGGTCCCCCTGGCCTTTGTTATTCCTTAGTAAGCAATCTTTGGTTCTGTGAGTCAGTTCTTAATCCTTGGGAGGTCTTTGAACCGGTGCTAGACACTCCTGATTTTCTTTTCTTTCTTCCTCCCCTACAATTTCTAGGTTGGTGAATTGTCATGTCACTCTCAGCCTTTGGCAGGGGCTTTTCTCTGTCCTGAGCACTAACTCACTGAACCTCACTGAACTGAATCTCAGTGACAATGCTCTGGGGGACCCAGGGATAAAGGTGTTATGTGAAATGCTCCAGCGGCCTGGCTGTAATATTCGGAGACTGTGGTAAGAACCTCTGTGTGTGTGTGTGTGTGTGTGTGTGTGTGTGTGTGTGTGTGTGTGTGTGTGTGTGTGTTCATGTGTGCATGCATATCTGTGAGTAACATAGAGAAAGGACTGGAGGAAGACCTCAGGGTCCAGATTGGTGGTTTATTAGTTTTCTAGGGCTGGTATTACAAAGTACCAGAGACCAAGAGGCTTAAACAACAGAAATTCATATTCTCATAGTCCTGGAGTCTGGAAGTCCAAGTTGAAGGTATCAGTAGGACTGGTTTCTCCTGAGGCCTTTCTTTTGGCTTGTAGATGGTGCTCTTCTCCCTAAGTCTTCATGTGGTCTCTGTGTTCACATCTGATTTCCTAAAGGACACCAGTTGTTTTGGATTAGGGACTGTCCTCATGACTTAATTTAATGCTTTAAAACCCGATCTCCAAATATAGTCACAATTCTGGAATCCTAGGGATTAAGACTTCAACATATGATTTTTTTTGGAGGGGTAGACACAGTTCAGCCCATAACAAGTGGGAGGGTAGAATGGATTGGAGGACAGTTGTTTGGGAAGTTTCAAATGGGGAAGAATGAAGGGGAACTGAAAGTACGCTGTTTGTTGGTGATAGGACAAAAAATGCATGACCTTCAATATCTTCCATTTCCTCACTGGCCATCATCACAGATGAGAATTGGAGAGTTTAATACATATACATATACAGTGTCATATACAATGTCTACCTGGCCTGGACCCCATCAAGCATTTTGTATAGGTTGATATGTCACAGAGAATCTCTTTCAGCTTCCTTAATAAAGAGTGCTTGCTCTGGGCTCACACTGTGAATCAGACTTGCATTCCCCAAGTGAAGACACGAGTGTCTGGGCCATCCCACAAACCCTCTTCATCACACATCTGGATTTTTGGTGAGCTACACAGCCAGCACTAAAGCCCATAACTCCAGGGTGTTTTCATAATCCTTTTCTTGATCTTCATATCCATCAACACCAACTTTATCAATTTTATCTCCTATACAAACCAGTAGCCCAGACCCAGCAACCATGACTGTGTGCCAGGATATTGCAATGGCTTTCAAGACCATCAGTTTCATGGGGCAAGATTTGTGTTCATCTTTCTACTCTCCCTACAATGTCTGGACAAGTGTCTTAGCACACATCAATGCTCAAAAATACATACTGAGTGAATACTGACTGTTTAGTCTTCCCATATCCACTTTTAGCATCTACAAACCTGTTCTCCATAAAGAAGTCAGAGGGTTATTTAAAAAATTCTACTTTGATTATGTCATTCCCTCACTTAAATGCTTTCTCTTTGTTCTTTTGATAAATTACAAAGTCTTCTTGGCTTCAAGACTCTGGCTGGTTTGGGCCTTTTGCCTGCCTTTCTATCTCCATCCCATGCCAGTCTCCCCCCTTCCCTGGTATATGTCCCTGGGTGATTCCAGAGGGTGAGACACAAATAGGGAGACATGGGTGATGATGATATATTTTGCAAGTAAATAGAGGTTTAGTCTTGCATTTACCTCTAGTTGGTGTGAAGATAGGGGTAGAAAGGAAGATGTTCACAGGCTCTAGGATGATGAATTATTCACCTGGAAAGAAGACTGTTGTTCTTGCTCCTCTGACAGGGACACCTAGTTATTGTTGTTGGTGATGGTGATAATTGTGTGTGTGTGTGTGTGTGTGTGTGTGTGTGTGGTTGTAAATCAAATCAAGAATTAGAGCTTCCTGCTATTTTGGAGAGCTGAGATTTAATCATTAAACAGCACAATTAGGACAAGATTGACAGAGAAGTAGATGGGTGAGAGATCAGAGAGATAAGTGTCCACCGAGGGATTTTCACAGTGAGGAACATGTGATACAGAGGTGGAACATACAGGTTTACCTCCTTTTACATTTATAAAACAGGGACATGCCTGTATACATTGGAGAGCTGACCATTATTTATGGAAGGAGTTTACTGACACACTCAGTGGTTGTGGTCTCAGGCTGTGAGCTCATGAGCCTGGGAGCTAACTTCACAGTAAGTCTCAGGCTGCATATAGGAGTTCTGGTAAGATCACACTCTCACCTAACTTTCCTTAAAAATTTCCCTTTGTAACGTAAGACCACAAATCTTTTTTGCTGCTGAAAACTAGCATAGACCAGAAGACAGTGACAGAGAAGCAACCTGTGTTCTGATGGTTTCTGCTTCTGTACTTGACATGAAGGTTGGGGCGGTGTTGCCTTTCCCATCACTGCTGCTTCAACATCTCCTCAGTCCTGAGCAGCAACCAGAAGCTGGTGGAATTGGATCTGAGCCACAACACCCTGGGAGACTTTGGAATTAGACTTCTTTGTGTGGGGCTGAGGCATCTATTCTGCAATCTGAAGAAACTTTGGTGAGTCTCAGCTATTTTCCCTCATGAAACATGAGCTGTGGCTTCAGTGATCTATGATGCACTACAGTTTTAGCATGAGAATGGCCTTCACTGTTCAGAAGATTTCCAGGTGTTTATCAATAATCTAATCAGTCAGTATTTGTTGTGGGAAGAGCCACATACTAAGTCTTAGAAAGGAATTTAAATAATCAAATGAATCATGCTCACTTTTAAGGTATTTACAGTCCAGCTGAGAAAATACAACCAGTGTAATGCCTTGCTCCAGAAGAGTTTTGGGGCTTTATGACAAGCTCTGGGTCTCCACACAAAACAGGAAAAGAAGTGCTAATACACTTGATATTTTATGAAGACCTTCACTAAATGCTTCTGGGAGACTTGAATTTTGAGTAGGAGAAAGCACTTGAAAATGGTAGGGCCAATTCACACCCACTAGGATGGTGATTTTAAAAAAACAAAACAAAACACAAGTGTTGGTGAGGAGAAATTGGAACCATCATAATTGCTAGTGGGAATGTAAAATAGTGTAGCTGTCATGTCGGTTCCTCAAAAGAGTGGACATAGAATTACTGTATAATCCAGCAATTTCACTTCCAGGTATATATAAAAAACAGTGTAATCAGGCATCCAAGCCTGTATTTGTACACTTGTGTCCATAGCAGCATTATTCACAATAGCCAGAAAATAGAAACAACTCAAATACCCATGGATGAATGAATGGATTAAAAATGTGGTAAGGGAGTGGTGTTGGGGGTGGAGGAATGTGGTATATACATGCATACAGCCTTCAGGAGAATTCAGACATATGCTGCAACATGGATGAATCTTGAAGACATTATACTAATTAAAATAAGCCATACTCAAAAGGGCAGATATGTATGATTTCACTTACAGGAATGACCTAAAATAATCAAATTCACAGAGACAAGAAGTATAATAGTGGGGGAGGGAGGAGTGAGGAGTTAGTGTTCAGTGGGTACCAAGTTCCAGTTTGGAAAGATGAAAAACTTCTGGAGGTGGATGGTGGTCACAGTTACACAACAATGAGAAGGTACTTAAATGCTACTGAATTTTACCTTAAAAAGGATTACAATGGTAAATTTTATGTTATGTATATTTTACCACAATAAAAATAAGTGTAGGGAGCTGATAAGATGGAGTGTTGGCATGGGCTTGGAAGGTGTTTACTTGCTATTACACCAAACAAAATAAGTTTGGACACTCTTCCCGTGTGTGGACCAGACTAGAAGCAGCGTTGGAGCAAGTGCTTCCATGACTCACAGACAGTGAGGTGAGAGAAATGTATGACATTCTGCCGTCTCTATGGAAGGTTGGTCAGTTGCTGTCTCACATCAGCATGTTGTGAGGACCTTGCATCCGTCCTGAGCACCAACCAGTCCCTGACCAGACTCTACTTGGGGGAAAATGCCCTGGGAGATGCAGGAGTTGGAATTCTATGTGAAAAAGCAAAACATCCACAATGTAAGCTTCAGAAACTGGGGTAAGTCTTCGTTGGTGTCTCAGTAGAAAAGCACCTTCTCTTTAGGGATGTATTGCTTGGGAAACATGGATGGGAGTTGCTCTATGGTAGGATGATCAGACAGAATTGAAGGTAGGGAATGGAGGAGACAGTATATGAAGTTATTAGAAGCACTAGATACTACCTTCTCCTAGTAAGGTATTTATGACTATAGAATTAAAGTTGAAATTTTTGAGTTGAAAGAAACCTTTGGGATTGTTTGTCTCAATCCCCCACTGAGAGAAACACTTGCTTTTCAAATATTCACATGGATAGTCACTGATTTCATGTGTGGACACTTCCAAGCACACCAGACATTGTGCTGCATATGTAGCCATTGCAGTAGGAGAGAGTTCTTATTTCTACGTAAGAGACCTTCTTTGGTTTTGTGCATTTGTCCTTGTTTTGCTACCCAGGGCTCTGCTGAGAGGTATTGATCTCAATTCCCCAGAGACAACACTCACACTCTAGGCCTTCTCCTCTCTCACCGGGACATCTCTAATGTCTCAGGAAGGATATAGCTTCACGCCTTCACCTACATAGTCATGCTGTCCTAGGGAAGGGATGTTCTGTTCATGTCCCTATTTGAAGTGCATTGCCCAGACCTGACCTGATACTCCTAGAGATGTATGGTGGAATTTTCACCTCCTGTGGCAGGGCACTGTAACTCTCACAGGGGGAGCCTCTGACTTCCTTATGTTTCTGACAGTCACATGAGATCACAAGTTCATGTTGGAATTCTGTAGTAAATAATAACGTGAAATTCTGTAGTGTTTTCCAACATTAACAGCCAAATCTCTGCAGACCTCAGCTGAGTGCTGTATAAGTCAATTCAGTTTTGACACTATTTACTCAGAGGTAGCACAGACCCCACAGGTTAAGGACCTAGTCCTGCATGCTCCTCACACTGGCCAATATCAGATACCAGTGCAAGTAGTGGGCACAGGTTACTTGCACTTCTTTGTGACTCAGCTATGACCTGGGGGTTTCTACATACTCAGGCTTGAAAGTTTGCTAGGACAGCTCACAGAAATCAGGGAAACACAACTTACATTTACATTTATTATAAAAGATATTATAAAAAATACAAATAAACAGCCAGATGAAGAGTCATACAGAGTGAGGTCCAGAAAGGTCTGGAGCACAGGAGCTTCTGTCCCCATGTAGTTGGGGCATTTCATCCTCCCGACAATGCATGCATTCATCTGCCCAGAAGTTCTCTAAATCTCATTGTTCAAGAGATTTTATAGAGTTTGATCTCCAGCCTTCCTTCTTTCTCCTTCCTCAAGGTTGGTGGGTGTGCTGAAAGTTCCACCTCACCAATCATTCTGGTGACCAGCCCCATCCTAAGTCCATCTATGGGACCCACCTTCAGTCACTTCATTACTACAAACTTAGGTGTGATCAGAAGGGACTCCTTTGAAGAGCAAAAGAGACTGCTCTACTTAAGACATTCCAAGGGTTTTAGAAGCTCTGTGCCAGGAACTGGGAACAAAGACTAAACATATTTCTTATTATGACACAAAAAATATCTGCTGATAATCATGTACTTAAGCATGTATCATGGCTCTTCCATGATCTTTACATAGATTATCTCAGCTGACCTCATAAAAATTATGCCAAGTAGATATTAGTGTCTCTAACTTAAATAGGAAAAAATGAGGCCAAGAGAGCTTAAGAACTTTGCCCAAGGACACCTGGATAGAAGAAAGTGGAACCCATGAAGACACAGCCCAGTGTAACCCCTTGCCTGCTCCTTTAACTCTAGTGCAATACTGACTCATGATGTCTTGCTGTCAGGCTTTTTAGGGGGCATCTATATCCCACTTTCTATGACCTGTATGGACCTCACATTCAGCTCTGCTAAATTTCATCTTATCTTTCTTTTGACAGATTGTTTAGGCATTTTTGAATTGTGATTCTGTCAATGTTACCTCTTCCTATAACAAGCAAACTGTAAATGTCTTCATTGACATTACTGCTATAAATACCAACCAGATCAGCACCAAGACAAAATATAGCAGAAAGGGTCTTTAATGAGGAATAATCCATTGATTCAACATTACAACCTACATATGTTCACAACACTCTGATATCCTTCTATCTGTCCCATCAACCCATCCTTAGATATCACTGCAACTCTTTCCTTAAAAAGCCCTATCTTCAACGCCTCCATATCCTCTCCTTATTAGTCTACCTCAGCAATTTGGCTTCTGCTGCTCCTGGTTTGTTCAACAGACATCTTTTGGCCCTTTTATTTCTGGGCACTCTGGGGGCCCACTTGTAGCTGCTGAGAGTGGCAGTGAGTAAAATAAATCAAGAGTCAGTTTTCACAAACATTGTTATAGGGGGCAACAGACACTAGACAATAGACAATATACAGTACATGAAAGTAATATAATAAAACAGGAGTTGACAGTGAGGCCTGCTTTCTTGTCCAAGTGTTCAGCAAATGCCTCTTGAGTGACATGGGATCAAGCACCAACTGAAGTGAAAGTGTGAGTGGTGAAGGAGTCAGGGAAAAAGAAATATCCCAGGAAAAGAATAGAAGTGAAGAGGCCCAGAGCATAGATTCTCAGTTGGCCCTCAGTGATCCTGGTTCTGACTTAGACTGGTTCAGACTGGCTACCCAGTCTCTATTTTAGTTGATATCTGTTGCCTTTAATTCTGCTCATCGTCTTCCTGAAACTCCTCTCTTTTTTGGGGGGCACTGCTCATTCTTTCCTGTTAATTTTATAACTTCTGCTTCTCTGGGTCCTGCATTGACTTCTCTTCCTGTGGTCTAGGGATTTCACCACTGGTTTTCTTTTTTTACTGATGTTTGTACATTCTCTGGGAACTTTTATATACCCCTTAGCTTCAAAAACAATGTGTATAGAGATGGCTCTGAAAACAGGTCTTAAACCCAGGTATTGCTCATTAGCTTTCTTTCTTTTTTTTTTTTAAATAGATTTTTATGTCTTAGAGCAGTTTTAAATTCACAGAAGGATTGGGGGGAAGGTACTGAGATTTCCTACATGCCCCATGCCCCATACATGCATAGTGTCCCCCGTTATCAACATCACTGACCAGAGTGGTACATTTATTACAATTAAGGACTTAATGACATATCATAATCACACAAAGTACACAATTTATATTGGAATTCACTCTTGGTTATGCACATCATATGAGTTTGGGCACATGTATCTATTACTGTAGTATCACAGAAAGTAGTTTCACTGTCCCCAAATCCTCTGTGCTTGGACTATTCATCCCTCCCTTTTGTTAATCGCCAGCAACTACTGTTTTTTGTTTTTTAATTGAAGTAGAGTTAACGTATGATGTTATATTAATTTTAGGTGTACCACAAAGTGATTTGGCAATTCTATACCTTATGCTATGCTCACCACGATAAATGTAGTTACCATATGTCACGATGCAAAGTTATTACAATTTTATTAACTATATTCTCTATGCTATACTTATCATCCTCATAACTAATTTATTTTATAACCAGAAGTTATCCCCTTCATCTATTTTGCTTATCCTCTCCCTCATCCTCAGGGAACCACCAGTTTGCTACCTGTATTTATGATTCTGTTTCTGTTTTTTGTTGATTTCTTGATTTGTTTTGTTTTTTTAGATTCCACATATAAGTGAAATCATGTGATATATTAAATACGATAGTTTTCTCAATATCTCTTTCTGCTTCATTATTAGTGTATAGAAATGCAACCAATTTCTGTATATTAATTTTGTATCCTGCAACATTACTGAGTTCATTTATCAGTTCTAATAGTCTTTTTGGTGGATCCTTCAGGGTTTATAGTATCATGTAATTGGCAAATAATGAAAGTTTTTCTTTTTCCTTACCACTTTGGATTCACTCCACCTTTATTTTTCTCCTTGTCTGATTGCTGCAGCTAGGACTTCCAGTAATATGTTGAATAAAAGTGGTGAGAGTGGACATTCTTATCTTATTCCTGGTCTTAGAGGAAAAGTTCTCAGTTTTGAATATGATGTTAGCTATGAGTTTTTCACATATGTCTTTTATTATGCTGAAGTATATTCCTTCTAAACGCACTTTGTTGGGAGTTTTAATCATGAATGGATGTTGTATTTTGTCAAATGATTTTTCTGCATGTATTGAGATGATCATATGTCCTTTCTCTTGTTAATGTGATGTATCACACTGATTAGTTTGTAAATATGAACCACTCTTGCATCCCTGGATAAATCCTACTTGACCAGGATGGATGATTTTTTAATGTATTGTTGAATATCTTGTTGAGAATTTTTTTACTTATGGTCATCAGGGATATTGGCCTACAGTTCTCTCTCTTTCTTTCTTTCTTTTTCTTTCTTTTTTTGGTAGTGTCTTTGTCTGGTTTTGGTATTGGAGTAATGCTGGCCTCAAGGAATGAATTTGGAAGTTTTTCTTCCTCTTCTATTGTTTGGAATAGATTGAGAGGAATAGGTAGTACTCTTTTTTAAATATTTGCTAGAATTCACCTGTGAAACCATCTGGCCCTGACTTTCATTTGTTGGTAATTAATTATTTGATTACTAATAATTTTCATGATGAAAATTAAAATTAAAATAAAAAGGCACATTAAAATTTGATCTATAATTAACAGTGTACAAATAAAAGAAAGGAAAAGAAAAAAACTATTTGATTACTGATAAAATTTCATTAATTCATCTGTTCAAATTTTCTATTTCTTTCTGATTCAATTTTGGAAAATTATGTTTCTAAGAATTTGTCCATTTCTTATAGGTTGTCCAATTTGTTGCCATATACATTTTCATAAAATTCTCTTACACTCATTTGTACTTCTGTAGTGTCATTTTTGATTTCATTTATCTGAGTCTTCTTTCTTTCTTGATGAGTCTGGCTAAGGGTTTATTAATTTTGTTTAGAGTTTCAAAGAACCAGCTCCTGGTTTCATTGATCTTTTCCACTGTTGCTTTGGTCTCTATTTAATTTTTTATGTTGCAGTCTTTATTATTCCCTTATTTCTAATAGCTTTTTTCTTTGTTAGTTCATCTTTTTCTTCCTCTTTCAGGTGTTAGGTTAGGTTGTTTATTTGAAAATTTTCTTGTTTCTTGAGGTAGGCTTGTATTGCTATTAAGTCTTCTCTTAAACCAGCTTTTGCTGCATTCCAAAGATTTTGGATTGCTGTGTTTTCATTTCCATTTGTCTCCATGTTTTTAAAAATTTCCTCTTTGATTTCTTGGTTGACCCATTCATTGTTTTGGAGAATGGTGTTTAACCTCCATGTATTAGTGTTCTTCCCAGATTTTTTCTTGTAATTCATTTCTGGTTTTATACTGTTGTGGTCAGAAAAGATGCTTGATATAACTTCAAACTTCTTAAATTTATTGAGATTTGTCTTGTGGAGAATGTTTTATACACACTTGAAAAGAATGTGTATTCTGCTGTTTCTGGCTGGAGTGTTCTGTATATATCTGTTAGGTCCTTCTGGTCCAATGTGTTGTTCAAAGCCACTGTTTTCTCATTGATTTTCTGTGTGGATGATATATCCAATGGTGTAATTGGAGTGTTAAAATCCCTTATTATTATTGTATTACTGTCATTTTCTCCCTCTGTATCTGCTTTACCTTTTAGGTATTCCTATGTTGGGTTCATAGATATTGACAATTGTTATATCTTCTTATTGGATTGTTCCCTTTATCATTATATAGTGCCTTTCTTTGTTTTTTTGTTACAATCTTTGCTTTAAAGTTTGTTTTGTCAGATACGAGTATTACCACTCTGGCTTTTTTTTTTCTTTTTCTATTTGAATGGTATGTTTTCTAGTCCTTTCACTTTTAGTCTATATTTGTCTTTAAGTCTGTAGTGAGTTTCTTGCAGGGAACATGTAGATGGGTCTATTTTTTTTAATTCATTCAGTCAACAACTTATGTCTTTTAATTGGAGTACTTAGTCCATTTACATTTAAAATAGTTATTGATAAGCATGCATTTATTTCCATTTTGTTAGTTGTTTTCTGGTTGTTTTTATAGTACCTTTCTTGTCCTCTTGCTCTCTTACCTCATTGTTTGATGACATTCTTCAGTGCTAGGTTTAGATTAATTTTTTTAAAAAGATTTTTATTTATTTATTTGACAGAGTGAGAGATTACAAGTAGGCAGAGAGGCAGGCAGAGAGAGAGGAGGAAGTAGGCTCCCTGCTGAGCAGAAAGCCCGATGTGGGACTCAATCCCAGGACCCTGAGAGCATGACCCGAGCTGAAGGTAGAGGCTTTAAACCACTGAGCCACCCAGGTGCCCCAAGGTTAATTTTTTAAAAAAAATTTGGGGCATTATTATAGGTTTTTGATTTGTAGTTACCATGAGGTTCATATAACATCTTATGCATATACTAGTCTATATTAAGTTGATGGTTGCTTAAGTTTGAACACATTCTAAAAGCACTACATTTTTATTCTCCTTCCATGTTTTATGTATATGATGTCATATTTTCTCTTTTTTTTAGTTTGTGTATCTTTTTTCTGATATTTGTAGTATAATTGATTTTACTACTTTCATGTTTTAACCTTCATACTGGCTTTATAAGTGATTAGTCTACTACCTTTACTGATTGTTTGCTTTATCAGTGAATTTTTTTCTTTTATAATTTTCTTGCTTCTAGTTATGGCTTTTCCTTTTTTTTTTTTTAAAGATTTTATTTATTTATTTGACACAGAGAGAGAGAGATTACAAGTAGGCAGAGAGGCAGGCAGAGAGACAGGGAGAGGAGGAAGCAGGCTCCCTGCTGAGCAGAGAGCCCGATGCGGGCCTTGATCCCAGGACGCTGAGATCATGACCTGAGCCGAAAGCAGAGGCTTTAACCCACTGAGCCACCCAGGCGCCCTAGTTATGGCTTTTTCTTTACACTGAAAACAACCCCTTTAACATTTCTTGTAAGGTTGGTGTAGTGGTGATGAACTCCTTTAACTTTTGTTCATCTGGGAAATATTGTGTCTCTCTTTCTATTCTGAATGATAATATTGGCAGGTAGAATATTCTTGATTACAGAGTTTTTCTTTCCAACATTTTGAATATATCATGCCACTATCTTCTGGCCTGAAATGTTTTTGTTGAAAATTTAAAAAATTTTCTTTATCATTATTTTTTTGTCATTTAAATTGTTGAGAACTTGTGTGAACCTCTTTAGGTTTATCTTGTTAGGAACTCTCTCTGCTTACTGGACCTGGATGTCTATTTCTGTCCCCAGGTTAGAGAATTTTTCAGATATTATTTCTTCAAATATGTTATGCTCTTCTCGTTCTGGGGTCCCTAGAATGCAAATGTTATGCTTGATGATGTTGCTGAGCTCCTTTTGCCTATCGTAATTTTTTTTCTTTTTTCTTCTTACTGTTCAACTTGATTGCTTTCTATTACCTTGTCTTCCAAACTGTTGATCCATTACTCTGCATCCTTAAATCTGTTGATTCCCTCTGGTGTATATTTTATTTCAGCTATTGAATTCTTTATCTCTGGCTTGTTCTTTTTTATATTTTCTATCTTTTTGTTGAGGTTCTCTCTGAGTTCATTCACTCTTTTCTCAAGTCCTGTGAGTATCTTTATGACTATTACTTTGAATTCTTTATCAGGCATACTGCTTATCTGTGTTTTATTTAGCTTTTTTTGCTGTAAATTTGTCTTGTTCTTTCATTTGGGACATATTCTCCTTCCCCCTCATTTTGAGTGACTCTCTGTGTTTGTTTCTATGTATTAAGGAGGTTGGCTACATCTCCTGGTCTTGAAAGTAGTGACCTTGTGTAGAAAAGATTCTGTAATTCCCTATGATGATTTCTTTTGGTTAACAGAATCCGGCATATATTCTTCTATGTGAACTGCATACACCTTCTTGTGACTTCTGTGGGTGCAGTCGATGGGGTTTAGTTCCTGCTCTGTTGAGGAGCCTTCTGAGGCTGCTACAGGTTCATAGGTAGGTGGGGTCAACAATTAGGCTAGTTTTCTGGACTTAGCCTGTCTGCCACAGATATGGGTACATGGAAAGGCAGGGCATTCTTTCTGTGCAGCCAGCTAAAAGACTTAGCTGCTGAAACTGGAGCTACACTGGTGTGTGGGGTTATCTCCCTATCTCAGGAGCAAGAGTCATGTTGAAGTGGTGCAGGGTCCTGTTGGGGCTGCTTGCTGGTTGTGATGGAGCAACCACTTTGGATGGACAGTTGCCGAGGTGGGTGATTTGGATGTGGTGGATCTTCAAGGGAACACAGAGCAGGGCATGCAGTGTTAGCAAGGTAGGGGGAGAATGTTAGTGCTGGGTCCGTCTAGTTTCCAGCTATCTAGATGAGGGAGGGAAAGAGAAATGGTGTCCACTAACAATTTTACTCTCAGAGAAATCTTCTGAAGACCACTGCCCCTCTAGTACGTGATCTTAGATAAGAAAATAAATTTCTTTCACATATATGCCAGGCACTTAAAAAAAGATTTAATTAATTAATTTTAAAGGGGAGGAAGGGCAAAGGGAGAGGCAGAGAATCTCAAGTAGACTCCCCTCTGAGCATGGAGCCTGACACAGATCTTACTCTCACAGCCCTAAGACCATGACCTGAACCAAAAACCTAGTGAACCACCCAGGCACTTTTCAGCCGCCCCTTCTGTGCTGTGTTTTGGGCTAAATTATTTTTTATGCTGTCTATTTAAAAAAATATTTTTACATTGGGGCACCTGGGTGACTCAGTCCGTAAGTGTCCAACTCTGGATTTCTACTCATGTCATGGTCTCATGGATCATGGGATTGGGCCCTGCATTGGGCTTCCTGCTCAGCAGGGAGTCTGCTTGGGGTTTTTTCTCTCCCTCTCCCTCTGCTCCTTCTCCCACTGGTGCTCTCTCTCTCTCAAATAAATAAACAAATAAATAAATAAATAAAATATTTAAAAAATTTTAAGTTTATTATTTTTTATTTTTTAATTTTTAAAAAAGATTTTATTTATTTATTTGACAAGAGAGATAGAGCACAAGTAGGCAGAGTGGCAGGCAGAGGGAGAGGGAGAAGCAGGCTCCCCACTGAGCAGGGATCCTGATTCAGGGCTCAATCCCAGGACCTGGGATCATGATCTGAGCTGAAAGCAGCTGCTTAACTGATTGGGCCACCCAGGTGTCCCAAGTTTGTTTTTTTATTAATCTCTGCCCCCTACATGGGGCTCAAACTCATGAACCTGTCAAGAAGCCCACACTCTTCTGACTGAGCCAGCTAGGTACCTCTATTATGTTGGCTATTTTAGGGCAAGGATTAAATTTTCTGTTCTCCTCTGG
>LNAC01001131.1:273489-285764 GCA_002007465.1 Ailurus styani
TCTCTCTCTCTCTCTCTCTGACAAATAAATAAATAAAATATTTAATTAAAAAAAATTCCACACATGAGTGAAACTATATGATATTTGCTTTTTTCTAATTGACTTATTTGCTTAATATAATACTCTTTAGCTCCATCCATGTCATTGTAAATGGCAATATTTATTCTTTTTTTATGGTTGAATAATATTTCATTACACGCACACACACACCCCACCCCACATCTTGTTTATCCATACATCAGCCTATGGACATTTGGGCTCTTTCCATCATTTGACTATTGTAGATAACGCTGCTATAAACATCAAGATGCATGTGTCCATTTGAATTAATATTCTTGTGTTCTTTGGGCAAATTCCTAGTAGTGCAATTGGTGGACCATAGGGTAGTTCTATTTTTAACTTTTTGGGGAAACTCCATACTATTTTCTAAAGTGGCTGTACCAGTTTGGATTCCCACCAACAGTGTAGAGGGTTCCCCTTTCTCCACATCCTCATCAACACTTGTTTTTTTCTTGGGTTGATTTGAACCATTCTGACAGGTGTGAGGTGATGTCTCATCGTAGTTTTGATTTGTATTTTCCTGATGCTGAGTGATGTTGAAAATCTTTTCATGTGTCTGTTGGCCATCTGTATATCTTCTTAGGAAAAATATTTATTCATGTCTTCTGCCCATTTCTTAAGTGGATTATTTGGTTTTTGGGTGTTAAGTTTGAGAAGTTCTTTGTAGATTTTGGATAGTAACCCTTTATCAGATACGTCATTTGCAAATATCTTCTCTAATTCAGTAGTTTGCCTTTAGTTTGTTGATTGTTTCTTTTGCTGTGCAGAGCTTTTTATCTTGATGAACTCCCAATAACTTATTTTTGCTTTTGTTTCCCTTGCCTCAGGAGACATATATAGAAAGAAGTTGCATGGCTGACCAAAGAATTTATTGCCACTGTTCTCTTCTAGGATTTTTTAATGGTTTCAGGTCTCATATTTAGGTCTTTTATCCATTTTGAATTTATTTTTGTGTATAGTGTAATAAAGTGGTTCAGTTTCATTCTTCTGCAGGATGTCGTCCAGTTTTCCCAACACAATTTGTTGAAGAAACTTTTTTCCAATGTATATTCTTTACTGCTTTGTTGAAGATTAGTTGACCATATTGTTGTAGGTTCATTTCTGGGTTTTCTATTCTGTTCCATTGATATATCTGTCTGTTTATGTGCCACTACTGTGCTGTCTTGATTACAGCTTTGTAATATAGCTCAAAGTCTACAATTGTGATGCCTCCAGCTTTGCTTTTCTTTTTCAAGTTTGCTTTGGTTATTCAGAGTCTTTTGTTACTCCATACAAACAATCTTTTTTGTATTTTTGATGCCTGATTTGTGACCTAATTTGTGATCTATTCTGGAGAATATCTCATCTACACTTGAAAGGCATTGTGCTGTTTGAGGATGTAATGTCTGAATATATCTGTTAAGTCTGTCTGGTCCAGCGTGTCATTAAAAGCCATTGTTTCCTTGTTGATTTTCTGCAAACGATCTGTCTGCAGATGAATTTCTACAGATTTTCTGCAAATGATCTGTCCATTGCTGTGAGTGGGGTGTTAAAGTCCCATATTATTATTGTATTATTAGCCATTAGTTCCTTTATGCTTGTTATAAGTTGTTTTATATATTTGGGTATTCCCATGTTGGGTGCGTAATATTTACAGTTGTTAGATCTTCTTGATGGATTGTCCCCTTTATTATAATATAGTGCCCTTCTTTTCTCTTGTTACAGTCTTTGTTTTAAAATCCAGTTGTCTGGTATAAATATCGCTACTCCAGTTTTCTTTGACATCCATTTGGGTGGTAAATGTTTCTTCACCCCCTCACTTTAGGTCTAAAATGAGTCTTTGTACTCTAGAACAAATTAGGGTTACTGGAGGGTTGGTATGTTGGGTGATGGGCTAAATGGGTGATGGGCATTAAGGAGAGCACTCAGTGGGTTGAGTACTGGGTGTTATATGTAAGTGATGAATCACTAAATTCTACTCCTGAAACCAATACTACACTATATGTTTACTAACTTGAATTTAAATGATAAAAAAATAAAATGGAAATAAGAAAAACTTGAAAAAAATGTGTCTCTCGTAGGCAGCACAGAGATGGGTCCTGTTTTTTTATTTATTTTTATTTATTTTTATCCATTCTGACCCCTTTGTGCTTTGATTGGAGCATTTAGTCCATTTACATCCATATAATTATTGATAGATATGTATTTATTGCAATTTTATTACTGATTTCATCATTGTTTCTGGAGATTTTTCTCTGAGCTTTTCTTGTTTTTGCTACTTTTGGTTTCTCCTTTGACCTCAAAGAATCCCCTTTAATATTTCTTGCAGGGCTGGTTTAATAATCACAATCTCCTTTAGTTTTTGTTTGTCTGGAAAACTCTGTCTCTCCTTCTATCCTGAATGATAGCCTTGTTGGATAGAATATTCTTTGCTGCAGATTTTCCCCATTTATCATGTTGAATATATCATGTCACTGTCTTCTGGCTTGCCAAGTTTCTGTTGAGAGATCTGCTGCTAACCTGATGGATCTTTCCTTATAAATTAGGGACTTCTTTTTTCTTGCTGCTTTTAAGATATTTTATCACTATATTTTGCAAATTTAATTACAATATATCTTGGTGTTGACTTGCTTTTCTTGACTTTGATGGGAGTTTTATGTGCCTGCTGGATCCGGATGTCTGTTTTCTTCCCCAGATTAGGGAAATTTTAAGCTATAATTTTCTCAAATTAATTTACTGTCCCCTTTTCTTTCTCTTCTTCCAAGACTCCTATAATACAAATGTTATTACAATTGATGGCAGCCACTGAGTTCCCTAAGTCTATTTTCATGCTCCATAATTCTTTCTCTCTTTTGTTCAGCTTCATTATTTTCCAGTATCTTGTCTTATATGCCACTAATCCCTTCGTCCACTTCTTCCAGCCTGCTGTTCATTGCATTAAGTCTGTATCCAGTCTCATTTATTGTGTTCTTCATCTCTGATTGATTCTTTTTAACTCTTATCTCTGTGGTAAGGGTCTCACTGATGTCTTCTTTTCTTAAGCCCAGTCAGTATCCCTATGATTGTTGCTTTAAATTCTCTACCACACATTACCTACATCTGTTTCAAGTAGATCTCTGGCCATCCCTTATCTTGTTCTTTAATTTAGGATAAATTCTTCCATCTTGGCATTTTGTCAAAGGAGAGGTCATATAGTGTCAAGGGCCTGGTGCTTCAGGGAGTACCTCTGGTGTGTGCTGCATGCACTGTGCTGCTGTGTTCTGGCTGCTCTATCCTTCAGGCCAGTCATCTGAAGGAGCATTCCTTGCCTGCTGTGGGCAGTGTTTGGTCCCTGACTTGCATGTGGTGAGTTTTTATTTTTATTTTTTATTTTTTTAAAAGATTTTATTTATTTATTTGACAGAGAGAGAGAGAGAGATCACAAGTAGGCAGAGAGGCAGGCAGAGAGAGAGGGGGAAGCAGGCTCCCTGCTGAGCAGAGAGCCCGATATGGGCCTCGATCCCAGGACCCTGAGATCATGACCTGAGCCAAAGGCAGAGGCTTTAACCCACTGAGCCACCCAGGTGCCCAATGTGGTGAGTTTTAATGTGGCATGTTCTGGTCTGCTTATAAAATGAAACCTGATTACACTTCCATGAGATCAGGGGGGCTCTGCAGAACTCTCTGGTCAGGAGATGTGGTGTGGGCTGGGGTATGTGTGGTCTTCTGGGAGGAGGGGCCTAACATGCTGAGAGTGAAGCAAACTTTACTGAGAAGGGCAATATCTCCAGAGCACAGGACTGTGGGGCTTGGTGTAAGCAGGTTAGAAAGCCAGTGTGGGTGCTGTCTTCTTTCTGCAGGTGATTTTATGTTTATGCTGAAGGATGGAGGAGGGAAATTGCACTAGCCATCTTCTTTTTTCCTGAAAAGTGGTCTCCTTGAATGCTCCCTTCAGGAAAGTGTTCCAGGAAGAGCGAATAATTGCCCTACTGTGTGCTTCAGGCATTTTAAGATCACTGTTCCAATGCCATCTGCTCCTGTGTTGTTTGCCTGTATTCTCTCCAGGAGTAGGGTTGCACCCTTTAGGCTGTATCTCAGCCAAGCCTGCTGACTTTTAAAATTCCAGACTTTCAGCCCTCCTGTTTGCAAGAACTCACAAAATTCAGCCTTTCTCACTTTCCCAGGCAATCCTTTGGGGAATCATTCTCCTTGAACTTCCCCTATGTGCTCTCCTCTCTCTCATCCTTCTCTGTTACCATGGCTCCAATCCCACCAGGCACCCATGGTCCATTTCTCCCCCAACCACATCTCTAATCTTCCTATTCTTCAATGTGGTCTCTTATGTCCCTTTAGTTGTATAGTGTGCTCTGTCAGTCTTCAGGTCGGTTTCTGGGGTATTTAGGATGATTTGATAGATATCTAATTGTGTTCATGGAAGAGATGAGCCTAGGGTCCTCCTACTCTGCAGCCAACTTCTGAATTTCTCCTATTCCATCATCTTACTGAACCTCCTGTGTTCAAGTTTTGATATTTATGAATTAGGTGGCACACACATCTGTGTGAAGGTTTTTGCATGGAAATACGTTTTCAGCTCCTCAGGATAAATATCAAGGAGAGATATTAGTGCATCATATAAAGGATGTTTAGTTTTGTAAGAAATCTCAAGTGCGCCTTCTAAAGAGGGTGTGTACCATTCTGCCTCCCAAACACCATGAATGAGCACTCGTGTTGCTTCATATTGTCACCAGCAATTGGCATTGTAAGTTTTCCACTGTAGCAATTGTAATATGCATGTAGTCATATTTTGTTTTTTTGTTTTAATTTGCATTTCTTTCTTTATTTAATTTTATTTTTATTCTTTGCCCATGGGGTACAGGTCTTAATTTGCATTTCTTTGATGACTTATGATGTTGAGTGTTTTTTCATAAACTTATCAGTCATCTGTGTGTATTCTTTGGAAAGGTGTCTGTTAAAGTCTTTGGCCCATTTTAAATCAGGTTGTTTATTTTCTTATTGGGTGTTAAGTGTTCTTTGTATATTCTAAATAGCAGTCCTTTATCAGATATGTCTATGGAGATATTTTTTCCAAGTATGATTTGTTTATTCTCTTGATGGTATCTTACAGAAGATAATTTTAATTTTACTAAAGTTCAACTTACCGATTATTTTTTTTCCTTTATTATTTTTTGCCTTTGGTAGTGCATCTATTTTTTTAAATAAATAAATAAATAAATAAATAAATAAATATTTTCCCCAGGGGTACAGGTCTGTGAATCATCAGGCTTACACCTTTCACAGTGGTCACCTTAGCACAAACCCTCCCCATCCACCCTATCCCTGTCCTCCCACCCCCAGTAAACCTCAGTTTGTTTCGTGAGATTAAGAGTCTCTTATGGTTTGTCTATTTCCTGATCCCATCTTGTTTCATTTTTCCCTCCCTCCCCCCACGACTCCCCACCTGTCCCTCAAGTTCCTCGTTTCAGAGAGATCAGATGATAATTATCTTTCTCTGATTGACTTATTTGACTTAGCATAACACTCTCTAGTTCTGTCCACATCATTGCAAATGGCAAGATTTCATTTCTTTTTTTCTTTTTTTTAGATTTTTTAGTTTTATTGAAATCTTACATGAGCAAGAAATTGGAAATACAATCACATCGAAGAACAAATTGTCACGGCTTTGACGTTTAAGCCAAACAAATTTTGTAGGGCCGATTTCAAAAAGGTGTGAAGTTATAACAACTTAAAAACACAGTTAACCTACTTCTAGGAATGCAAAACATACAATCATAGGTTATTTTCAATACAAGAAAACTTAAATTTGTTTGCTTTAATTTCTTAAAACTACTAAGACAAAGCACTCACTTGTATTTTTACCCAGCATATTCCATACTCCTATGTAATCTATCCCAAATCCAAAAAAATGAAACTGTCCAAAACCAAAGGTTCTGGAAAATCATGATTTAACAGTGTGCTCAGCTTGTTTTTGAAGCTAAAATGAAGCCTGAAACGATAAAATCATTGTAACTCCCAGAAAAAGGGAACTCTGCAAGCCCAATAATGTCCAAGAACATTTATGAAAAGAGGAAAAAAAATAAAAAGACTTGAGTATATATACAATAGTGATTTCTTCAGGCCAATACAAATGGCAGCAAATTGCTACTGAAAGATGAAACAGTTAAGTCAATTTTTTTTTGAAGAATGTAGATCTAGAGCCAATTGGATCTTGCCAATATCATTTTCAAGCCCTCACTCGTCTATTTCCACTGTTGCCCATAAGAATCCTGATAAAATTCCTGGTTGTCATTATTGTAACTATAGTTACCAGAATAGTCACCACCTTGCTAAAGCGGCAGCTGAGCGATGGGTTGGGAACCCCAGTTCTGTTGGTTGTTGGTCTGACAGCACTTGGAATCAGGTTGGTTGTACCCATCTGCCTTTCTCTTGCCTTCTACATTGCCCCCATGATTGCCCCGAGATCCACAGGAACCACGGCCTCTCTGCTGTTATGTAGGACCCCCTCTGCCACCCCTAGAGCCTCTTGGTGGTCCCAAAGGTGCCCCCCTCTGTGAATAGCCAGCTCTACCTCTTGGAGGTGGTGCTCCCTGCCCCCTTGGTGGTGGTGGAGCACCTTGCCCTCCCCTTCCTCCTCCTCTTCCTCTTACTGCATAGTCATCATCATAGCCGTAGTAGGGATCTTCATAGCCTCCATGATAGTCGTGATAATCATAACCATAGTAATCATCATAGTAATCTTCATAGCCATAGTAATCTTGAGGGTAGCCACCTCTCTCCCCACCATGACCCCGACCTCTAATTGGAGGTGGCATAAGAGGAGGAGGGTGATAGTAATGATCTTCATACGCAATGCTTCTGGAAGCATGTCTAGCAGCTTGGCACTCTTTCCTTTTCTTGTCTGATGGCTTGGCTAAGACTATTTCAATTTCTTCCCCTTCTGTTTCCTTGCCATTCATTTCATCCATGGCCTTAACAGCTGCTCCTCTGTCTTCAAAATGAACAAATGCAGAATTTTCAACTTCTCCACTCATTCGAGTTTTCCAAATTCAGAAAATGACTTTTCCAGTATTTCTTCTGTCATTGTGGTAGCCAAGTTTCTCGCAAATAAAACTTTCACCTTAGCCTTGACTTCTGGAACTGGTTCTTCTACAGGGTCAGCCCATTCAACTGTAACTACATTTCCCCATACCTCTACTTTTCCACTCATCAGCTGGTGTCTGGCTTGTGCTGCTGACTTGTGATCCTCATATTCAAGGAAGCAGAACCCCCAATTCTTTTTTTTTGTCATCAGGTTGATGATAGAGAATAACATCCACCAAACCCTCTGTGACTTTACTGAATTCTTCCAGAATGTTTTCCTTAGTCTTATTCTTCAGAATTGATCCAACAAAAAGCCTGTTGTTTGCCACAGAAATGCACACTCCAAGGTGTTTACCAGGCTGAATTTCATAGCTGTCACACAGTTTAACAGCCTCCTGTGCAGCTTCCTTTCCACAGAAGGTGATAAATGCATACCTTCTGTTCTGACCAGACAGTGGTCAGTCCATCATAAGACGTAGATCTCAAATGGGATCAGCCTTTTCAAAAAGGGGTACCAACACATCCTCATATAAATCTCTTGATATTTTACCTACAAAGACTTCTGTTCCAATCCCAGTTTGTACACCAGAGTACACACTGTCTGGTGGAGGACCACCATGCTTCCTCTGTCCTGTGGTTACATCCAGAGTATAGCCAGTCCTCTCAGGCAATGCCTTGATCTTTGCTTCATCAGGCCCCTTTGTGGACTCTTGCACCTTGCTCCCGTTTCTCCCTTTACGGGTAGGTCTTCATAACTCCACATAAAAATGCACTTTTGTTCTGAACATGTGATAAATCATTCTCCTTGAACTGCTGTAGTACAGACAGAGCTCTTTCTTCATTAAATTCCCTGAGAGCATCAATTGCTCTTTCATCGAGATCGACATAAGCTACCAATCTTGCCTGAAACATTTCATCAAGACTTTCTGCCACCTTCTGTGGGAGGCCTGCCTCTATCAGTGTCTTGTAGTGTTCTGTGTGAGTTACACTGGAAGTATCCATTGGTTCTTCCTCTTCTTTTAACTGTACCACATTAACATTCACCTGATTAGGCATTTTATTATGCTGCAGGGCAGAGCTGGGGCCGCCAGCCAGGGCCATGAGAATCAGTGCTAGGTGCTTTGAAAATGATTAGAAATGGTATGCATGCCGCCCCCTCCCCCTTTCATGGACAGAGGAGATTTCGTTTCTTTTGATGGTTGCATAGTACTCCATTGTATATATATACTNTGTATATATATACCACATCTTCTTTATCCATTCATCTGTTGATGGACATCTAAGTTCTTTCCATAGTTTGGCTATTGTGGACATTGCTGCTATAAACATTTGGATGCATGTGGCCCTGAGGATCACTACCTTTGTATCATTAGGGTAAATACCCAGTAGTGTGATTGCTGGATTGTAGGGTAGCTCTATTTTCAACTTTTTGAGGAAACTCCATACTGTTCTCCATAGTGGCTACACCAGCTTGCACTCCCACGAACACTGTAGGAGGGTTCCCCTTTCAATGCATCCTCGCCAGCATCTGTTGTTTCCTGACTTGTTANTTAGCCATTCTGACTGGTGTAAGGTGGTATCTCGCTGTGGTTTTAATTTGTATTTCTCTGATGCCGAGTGATGTTGAACACTTTCTCATGTGTCTGTTGGCCATTTGGATGTCTTCTTTGGAGAAATGTCTGTTCGTCTTCTGCCCATTTCTTGACTAGGTTATTTGTTTTACNTTGTTTTATGGGTGTTGAGTTTGAGAAGCTCTTTATAGATTTTGGATACTAGCCCTTTATCTGATATGTCATTTGCAAATATCTTCTCCCATTCTGTCAGTTGTCTTTTGGTTTTGTTGACTGTTTCCTTTGCTGTGCAAAAGCTTTTAATCTTGATGAAGTCCCAATAGTTCATTTTTGCCCTTGCTTCCCTTGCCTTTGGTGATGTTCTGAGAAAGAAGGTGCTGCAGCTGAGGTCAAAGAGATTGCTGCCTGTGTTCTCCTCAAGGATTTTGATGGACTCCTGTCTCACATTGAGGTGTTTCATCCATTTTGAGTCTATTTTTTTGTGTGTGGTTTAAGGAAGTGATCCAGTTTCATTTTCCTGCAGGTGGCTGTCCAACTTTTCCAATACCATTTGTTGAAGAGACTGTCTTTTTTTCACTGGACATTCTTCCCTACTTTGTCGAAGATTGGTTGACCATAGGGATGAGGGTCCACTTCTGGGCTCTCTATTCTGTTCCAATGATCTATGTATCTGTTTTTGTACCAGGACCATACTGTCTTGATGATGACAACTTTGTAATAGAGCNAGCTTGAAATCTGGAATTGTGATGCCGCCAACTTTGCTTTTTTTTTTCAACATTCCTTTGGCTATTCGGGGTCTTTTCTGGTTCCATATAAATTTTAGGATTATTTGTTCCATTTCTTTGAAATAAATTGCTGGTATTTTGATGGGGATTGCATTAAATGTGTATTGTGCTCTAGGTAGCATAGACATTTTCACAATATTTATTCTACCCATCCATGAGCATGGAATGTTTTTCCACTTCTTTGTGTCTTCCTCAATTTCTTTCATGAGTACTTTATAGTTTTCTGAATACAGATTCTTTGCCTCTTTGGTTAGGTTTATTCCTAGGTATCTTATGGTTTTGGGTGCAATTGTAAATGGGATTGACTCTTTAATTTCTCTTTCTTCTGTTTTGTTGTTGGTATATAGAAATGCAACTGATTTCTGTGCATTGATTTTATATCCTGACACTTTACTGAATTCCTGTATGAGTTCTAGCAGTTTTGGAGTGGAGTCCTTTGGGTTTTCCACATAACGTATCATAACATCTGCAAAGAGTGAGAGTTTGATTTCTTCTTTGCCGATTTGGATGCCTTTTATTTCTTTTTGTTGTCTGATTGCTGAGGCTAGGACTTCTAGTACTATGTTGAATAGCAGTAGTGATACTGGACAGCCTGGCCGTGTTCCCGACCTTAGGGGAAAAACTCAGTGTTTCTCCATTGAGAATGATATTTGCTATGGGTTTTTCATAGATGGCTTTGATGATATTGAAGTATGTACCCTCTATGCCTGTGAAGAGTTTTGATCAAGAAAGGATGCTGTACTTTCTCAAATGCTTTTCCAGCATCTATTGAGAGGATCCTATGGTTCTTGTTCTTTCTTTTATTAATGTATTGTATCACATTGATTGATTTGCAGATGTTGAACCAACTTTGCAATCCAGGAGTAAATCCCACTTGGTTGTGATGAATAATCCTTTTAATGCGCTGTTGGATCCTGTTGGCTAGTATTTTGTTAAGGATTTTTGCATCTGTGTTCATCAAGGATACTGGTCTGTAATTCTCCTTTTTGATGGGGTCTTTGCCTGGTTTTGGGATCAAGGTAATACTGGCCTCATAAAATGAGTTGGGAAGTTTTCTTTCCATTTCTATTTTTTGGAACAGTTTCAGGAGAAAAGGTATTAATTCTTCTTTAAATGTCTGGTAGAATTCCCCTGGGAAGCCATCTGGCCCTGGGCTCTTGTTCGTTGGGAGATTTTTGATGACTGCTTCAGTCTCATTACTGGTTATAGGTCTATTCAGGTCTTCAATTTCTTCCTGATTCAGTTTTGGTAGTTTATATTTCTCTAAGAATGCATCCATTTCTTCCAGATTATCAAATTTGCTGGTGTAGAGTTGCTCATAATATGTTCTTATAATTGTTTGTATTTCTTTGGTGTTGGTTGTGATCTCTCCTCTTTCATTCATGATTTTATTAATGTGAGTCCTTTCTCTTTTCTTTTGGATTAGTCTGGCCATGGGTTTATCAATCTTATTAATTCTTTCAAAGAAACAGCTCCTAGTTTCATTGATTTGTTCTACTGTTCTTTTGGTTTCTATTTTATGGATTTCTCCTCTGATATATCTGATATATCTGCTCTAATATATCTTTATTATTTCTCTTCTCCTGCTGGGTGTAGGCTTTCTTTGCTGTTCTTTCTCCAGGTCCTTTAGGTGTAGCATTAGGTTGTGAACTTGAGACTTTTCTTGTTTCTTGAGAAAGGCTTGTATTGCTATATACTTTCCTCTCAGGACTGCTTTTGCTGTGTCCCAAAGATTTTGAACAGTTGTGTTTTCATTTTCCTTTGTTTCCATGAATTTTTTAAATTCTTCTTTAATTTCCTGGTTGACCCACTCATTCTTTAGTAGGTTGTTCTTTAGCCTTCATGTATTTGATTTCTTTCCAACTTTTCTCTTGTGATTGAGTTCTAGTTTCAGAGCATTATTTTCTGAAAATATGCGGGGAATGTTTCCAATCTTTTGGTACAGGTTGAGATCTGATCTATTCTGGAGAATGTTCCATGTGCAGTAGAGAAGAATGTGTATTCTGTTGTTTTGGGATGGAATGTTTTGAATATATCTGTGATGTCCAACTGGTCCAGTGTCTCATTTAAAATCTTTATTTCCTTGTACGTCTTTCATTTAGATGATCTATCCATTTCAGGGGGTCTTAAAGTACCCTACTATATTGTATTATTGTCGATGTGTTTCTTTGATTTTGTTATTAATTGGTTTATATAATTGGCTGCTCCCATGTTAGGGATTAGATATTTAAAATTGTTAGATCTTCTTGTTGGACAGACACTTTAAGTATGATATAGTGTCCTTCCTCATATCTTATTATAGTCTTTAGCTTAAAATCTAGTTTATCTGATAGAAGGTTTCCCACCCCAGCTTTTTTTTTGATGTCTATTAGCATGGCAAATGGTTTTCCACCCCCTCACTCTAAATCTGGACGTGTGCTTGTGTCTAAAATGAGTTTCTTGTAGACAGCATATAGATGGGTCTTTTTTTTTTTATCCATTCTGATACCCTGTGTCTTTTAATTGGGGCATTTAGCCCATTTACATTCAGGGTAACTATTGAGAGATATGAATTTAGTGCCATTGTTTTGCCTGTATGGTGCCTGTTACTGTATATTGTGTCTCTTCCTTTCTGGTCTATGTTTCTTTTACCCTCTCTCATTGCTTAGAGGACCCCTTTAATACTTCCTCTAGGGCTGGCTTGGTGTTTGCAAATTCCTTTATTTTTTGTTTGTCCTGGAATTTTTAAAATCTCTCCTTCTATTTTCTTTTTTTTTTTTTTAAATTTTATTTTTATTATTTGCCCAAGGGGTACAGGTCTGTG
>LNAC01001131.1:286035-336501 GCA_002007465.1 Ailurus styani
AATGGCAAGATTTCGTTTCTTTTGATAGCTGCATAATATTCCATTGTATATATATACCACATCTTCTTTATCCATTCATCTGTTGATGGACATCTAGGTTCTTTCCATAGTTTGGCTATTGTGGACATTGCTGCTATAAACATTCGGGTGCACGTGCCCCTGAGGATCACTACCTTTGTGTCTTTAGGATAAATACCCAGTAGTGCGATGCTGGGTCGTAGGGTAGCTCCATTTTCAACTTTTTGAGGAATCTCCATACTGTTTTCCAGAGTTCTCCTTCTATTTTCAATGGCAGCCTAGCCGGATATAGTATTCTTGGCTGCATATTTTTTCGTTTAGTGCTCTGAATATATCATGCCAGTTTTTTCCGGCCTGCCCAGTCTCTGTGGATAGATCTGCTGTCAGTCTAATATTTCTGCCATTGTATGTTATAGACCCTCTCCAGAGCTGTTTTCAGAATTTTCTTTGTCACTAAGTCTTGTCAGTTTTACTATTAGATGATGGGGTGTGGACCTTATTTTTATTGATTTTGAGGGGGGTTCTTTGTGCCTCCTGGATTTTGATGCTTGTTCCCTTTGCCAAATTAGGGAAATTCTGTAGTATAATTTGTTCCAATATACTTTCTGACCCTCTCTCATTCTTCTTCTTCTGGGATCCCAATTTTTCTAATATTGTTTCATCTTACGGTATCACTTATCTCTCGAATTCTCCCCTCATGACCCAGTAATTGTCTCTTTTCCTCAGCTTCTTTATTCTGTATCATTTGGTCTTCTATATCATTAATTCTCTCTTTTGCCTCATTTATACTCACAGTAAGAGCCTCCATTTTTGAATGCACCTCATTAATAGCTTTTTTGATTTCAACTTGGTTAGATTTTAGTTCTCTTATTTCTCAAGAAAGAGTTTTTATTTCCTTAGAAAGGGATTCTCTATTAGCTTCCATGCCTTTTTTGAGCCCGGCTAGCACCTTGCTAATCATCATTCTGAGCTCTAGTACTGACATATTACTAATGTCCACATTTATTAGGTCCCTAGCCATTGTTACTGCCTCTTGTTCTTTTTTTTTGTGGTGATTTTGTCATTTTTCCAGATAAGAATAGATGAATGTGAGCACAAAACACTAAAAGGGTAGCAACGACCCCAGAAAAATATACACTAACCAAATCAGAGGAAACCCAAAACTGAAGGGAGAAGAAAGAGGGAAAAAAATAAGAAAAATAAAGGAAATCTATATCTATGTATATCTATATGTATTTCTATCTGTTTCTCTGTCTCTGTCTCTATTTCTATCTCTATCTCTATATCTATATCATCTATATGTATATCTATATCTATTAGACCGGTGAATTGAACAGACCCTATATGTATACAAAAGTAAGGTTAAATATAATGAAGGGATTAAATATGACTATAAAATGAAAATTAAAAAGATTTAAAAAAGGTATTGATTAAATAGTTAAAAAACTTTAAAATAGGAAAGAGGAAAAATTTAAAAGAAAAGAGTAAGAAAAAAAATAAAATTCAAAGAATTTAATTTTGAAAGACTAAAGGATCATGGGGAAAAAGCCATGAGTTCCATGGGTTGCTTTCACCTAGCTCTGGAGTGACACAATTCTCAGTGATTGGTGAACTTGGTCTTGGCTGGATGTTCTTGCCGATTTTCTGGGGGAGGGATCTGTTGTTGTGATTCTCAAATGTCTTTGCCCAAGGTGGAATTGCACCACCCTTGCTAGGGGCCAGGCTAAGTAATCAGCTTGGGTTTGGTCTTGGGAGCTTTTGTTCCCTGAATGCTTTCTGTACAGCTTCGGAGAATGGGAATGAAAATGGCAGCCTCCCAATCTCCAACCCAAAGTTGTGGAGAGCTCGGGAACTCACTCCTCAGTCCATCCTCAGAGATAAGCATTCAGTCCCTTCTGTCTCCCTGGTCTCAGGCCATATGCACTCCGAGCTCACCCAGCCTGTTACTGAGCATTTCTATCTCTGGTGCATGGCCCCGTTTAGAATCTCCAAACCCAGGATATTCCTACAGCATGCTCTCATGCTGCTTCTCCTGGAGGAAGAAAGAGGGGTATCTGCCACTTATGGGGTCCCTGCTCAAAGAGCAGTGGCCCAACTGTGCTTTGGATCATAGTTTAAGGTAACACAGAGCTGAGAGACCCCTCCTCAGCTTGGCTCCGTCTCTCCAGTCGGCTTCCCCTCTCTGATACTGGAGCTCTGTCACTCTCAGGTACCCCTGGTCTTTTTGTGTCCCCATGGGTCCTGAGACCACAGTGTCCCTGCGAGGGCTTCATCCCCTTCTTAGCCTCTGGGGCGACATCCCTCAGTGGAGCAGACTTCTAAAAGTTCTGATTTTGTGCTCCGTTGCTCTCTCACTTGCTGGGAGCTCGCCGCTCCCCATGGGGTCTATCTTCCTGTCACTTCAGATTCACTTCTCTGCACGTCCTACTTTCCGGAAAGTGGTCGATTTTCTGTTCCTAGAATTGCTTCTCTTCTTCTCTTTGATCTCCTCTTGGATTTTTAGGTGTTCAGAATGGTTTGATAACTATCTGTGTGAACTCCTGGGACCTGATTATAATCGGTCTCCTACTCCTCCGCCATCTTGTTCCTTCCCCAAACCTGTTTCCTACCTTTTAAAGTGTTCTGTAATTTTTTCTTGATAGATAGACATGATAACATATCCATTTACTAGGTAAAGGAAACTATTGAAAATAGGCCTTTAGTAATATGACAAGTAGATGTAGGAGAGGGGACTCATTCTACAGTTGTATAATTATGTCTCAATCTTTTAGTGAGCCTATGCCTTTAGACTGTGAGTTCTCAGTGCTTTTGAAGTGCTTCTTAGCCCCCCCCCCACCATGCGACAGGATGGCTAAATTTGGCTGGGGTTGAGTATTTTCCTTTTCTAAGGTCAATTAGGCTCTGATAATATCTTAGCAGTTAGGATTTGCTTAACTTGTTTCTCTTATTAAGAATTAGCCTTATAAAGAAAAGCAGAGTACTCTGGTATATTTTAAAATGTTTTTCTCTCCCATCCTCCTGAAGTACAAAGTGATTTTTCTCTGATATTTACTGTGAGAATCTGGTTGAGTCCCTAGAACTAAAAGTTACAGAAGTATGGGGATTCCCCTATGACTGGGTTCTCCTGGTATTTTTATCTCTCAGACTTGTTTACACCCAACCTCCAAGTATTTATCAATTACAGTAAGGTTTCCCTATCTGGTTTCCATGATGGTTTCAGCTTGTGGGTTTCTGATCCAGGAAGTTATGGTTCTCTGTATTTTCCTCTCTGTCTCTCCAATTTTGGAGACAGTAGATTGCCCTGTGGCCATACTTCTCTTGTGGACCTACGATGAGTTGTTTTGTAGTTTATTGTTCAGCTTTTAATTTGTCTTTAATATGGGTGGTGAGTTCTAAGCTTTCCATACCCTGGGCTGGAAAGTGGAAGTTCTGCTTTGGATCTTTTATTACAAAAGTAACACATGCTTCGTGTGAAAATATCAAATAATATAAATGCCTGAAGTAAGAAGCAAAAGTTCTTATTCAGCGCACTTCTGAGAGAAGTAATTACAAGAAGCTGATGAGCAAACTTCCAGATATTTATCTGTCTGTCTGTCTATCCACCCACCCATCTTAATAGACTCTATGGATTGGTTTTCTAGGGCTGCTGTAACAAACGACCATAAAAGGGTGGCTTCCCAAGAGTCATTTATTTTCCTTCAGTTTTATTAAGATTCTATTGACACCCAGCACTGTATAAGGTCTAAAGCATAATGAATTGATGTACATATATTGTGAAATAATTATCACAGTAAGTCTAGTTAATATCCATTGCCTCATTTCTTTACAAATTATGTTTTTTCCCTTGTAATGAAAGCATTTAAGATTTATTTTCTCACCAACTTTGAAGTATACCACACAGCAGTATTAAATGTAGTCATCATGTTATATAGTGTCTCCAGGACTTATTTATAACTAGAAGTTTGTCCCTTTGACCACCTTCATCCAGTTCCCCTGCCCCCTTCCCCACACCTCTGATAATCACAAATCTGATCTCTTTTTCTGTAAGTGTGGTCTGAGTTTTAAATTTTTTTTTAATTTCACATATAAGAGATCATAGTTGTTTTTCTCTGAGTTGTTTCATTCAGTATATTGTCCCCCAAGGTCCATCCATCTTGTAGTAAATGACAGAATTTATTTCTTTTTTTATGGTTGAGTAGTATTCAGTTGTATACATAATCATATCTTCTTTATCCATTCATGTGTTGATGGACAATTAGGTTGTTTCCTTGTTTTGGCTATTGTATATAATGCTGCAATGAACATGGGGTGCAGATATCTCTTTGATATACTGATTTCATTTCTTTTAGATGAGTACTCAAATGAGGAATTAGTAGGGCATCATGGTAGTTGTATTTTTAATTTTTTGACCTCCACACTGCTTTTCACTGATTGTACCAATTTGTGTTCCCACTGGCAATGTTCCACATCCTTTCAGCATTTGTTATCTCTTGTCTCTATAATGATAGCCATTTTGGCAGGTGTGAGGTGGTAATCTCTTGGTATTTTTGATTTGCATTTTACCGATGATTAGTGTTGTTGATATATTTAGTGATGTTTATATACTTTGGATATTAGCCCTTTATCAGATATGTCATTTGCAATTTCCCCCCATTCTGTAGGTTGCCTTTCATTTTGTTGATCATTTCCCATGCTGTGCAGAAGAAGCTTTTTAGTCTGATGAAATTCCCCATGTTAGTTAATTTATTTTATTGCTTGTATTTCAGGTGTCATATTAAAAAGAAATCATTCTTAAGACTTATGTCAAAGAGGGGTGCCTGGGTGATTCAGTTGATTAAGTTGATTAAGTTGATTAAGTAGATTAAGTCCTGGGATTGGGCCCCATGTCAGGCTCCCTGCTCGGCAGAGAGCCTGCTTCTCCATCTCTCTCTGCCTACTTGTGCTCACTCTATCTCTCTGTCAAATAAATAAATAAAATCTTAAAAAAAAAAGACTTATGTCAAAGAGCTTTTCACCCTGTATTTTCCTCTAGGAGTTTTTATGGTTTCAGGTCTTACATTTAAATCATTAGTTCATTTTGAGTTAATTTTTGTGAATGGTGTAAGATAGGGGTCTAGTTTTGTTTTGTTTTGTTTTACATGTGAATATTCAGTTTTCTCAGTACCATTTATTGAAAAAATTGTCTTTTTTCTATTGGGTAATGTTGGCTTCCTTATCTAAGTATCTATCTTAGTATCTAAGTAAGTAACTAATACTTGAAGTATTAGTTAACCATATACACATGACTTTATTTCTGTGTTCTTAATACTGTTCCGTTGATCTATGCATCTGTTTTTATGCCTGTACCATACTGCTTTGATTACTATAGCTTTGTAATATAGTTTGAAATCAGGAAGTGTGATGCCTTTAGCTGTGTTCTTCTCTCTCAGGACTACTTTGGCTATTCGGGATTTTTTTGTGCTCCGTACAAATTTTAGGATTTTTTCCCCCCAATTCCTAAAAAATGCCACTGGAATCTGGATATAGATTGTATTATTGAATCTATAGATAGCTTTGGGTAGAATGGACATTTTAATATTATTAATTCTCTTTTTAATATGGTTACTTTTTAAAGATATTTATTTTATTTATTTATTTATTGAGAGAGCATGAAAGGAAAAGGCTGAGGGAGAGGGAGAGAGAGAGAATCTCAAGCTGACTTCACACTGAGTGTGGAGCCCAATTCAGGGCTTGATCTCAGAACCCTGAGATCATGACCTGAGCTAAAACCATGACCCAGGTATCCCAATAATATTAATTCTTCTAATCCATGAACCAGGATATCTTTACATTTATTTGTCTCATCCTCAATTTTGTAGTTTTCAGTAAAGATCTCTCCATTCCTTGGTTAAATTTATTCCTAAATATTTTATTGGTTTTGATGCTATTGAAAATGAGATACTTTTTAAAATTTCGTTTTGAGATAATTCATTATAGAAATAGTATTAACTTTTGTATATTAATTTTGTATCATTCAACTTTACTGAATCCATTAATTAGATCTGACAGTTTTTTTGCTTGAGTCTTTTGGATTTCCTATCTATAAAATCATGTCAGTCGTAAAAGAGTCAAATTTACTTCTCCTTTCCAGTTCTGATGTCTTTTATTTATTTCTTTTTGTTGCCTGCTGGCTTTGACTAGGATTTCCCAGACTATGTTGAATAGGAGTGCAGGGAATGGGTATTCTTGTCTTGTTCCTGACCACAGAGGAAAAGCTTTCAACCTTTCACTATCGACCAAGATGTTAACTGTGCGCTCGTCATATATTGCTTTTATTATGCTATGGTACATTCCTTCTATGCTTAATTTGTTAACAGTTTTTATAATGAATGGATGTTGAGTTTTATTAAGTGTCTATTCTGCTTCTATTGAGAGGATCAAATGAATTTTAACTTTCATCTTATTACTGTAATTTACTACAGTAATAACACTATATTGTACTGTAATTTATTACATTCATTGATAATACTTAATATTACTATATTAATGTATTATTAATACATTAATAATACTATATTATACTGTAATTTATTACGTTCATTGATTTGCATATGTGGAAACCATTCTGACATCTCAGGGATAAATCCCACTTGACATGATGAATAATCCTTTACATGCGCTACCGAAATCCTTTACATGTGCTACTATTATTTTGTTGAGAATTTTTGCTCTATATTCATGAAGAATATTGGCCTCTAGTTTTCTTGTAGTGTCCTATCTGGTTTGGTATTAGTCTCAAAAATGACTTTGGAAGTGTTTGGGGAAAGTATGAAGAGGATTGCTGTTAATTCTTTAAGTGTTGATGAAATTCACCAGTAAAGTCTTCTGTTCCTGAGCCTTTCTTTATGGGAAATTTTTGTTTATTGGTTCAATCTCCTTACTAGTAGTTGGTCTGTTCAGATTATTTCTTCTTTGTTCAGTTTTGGTAAGCTGTATGTTTCTAAGAATTTTTCCATTTCTTCTAGATTGTCCAGTTTGTTGGTTATAGTTTTTTTTGTTGTTGTTTTTCTTTTTTTTTTTCGATTTTTAAATTTAAATTCTGGTTAGTTAACAAATAGTGTAATATAAGTTTCAGGAGTAGAATTTAGTGATTCTTCACTTAAATCAACACCCAGTGGCTCATCAAAACAAGTGTCCTCCTTAATACTCACCACCAATTTAGCCCATCCCCACCCACTTCCCTTCATCAGCCCTCAGTTTGTATTCTATAGGTAAGAATCTCTTATGATTTGCATCCCTCTCTCTTTTTCTCCTCCCCCCATGTTCATCAGTTTTCTTTCTTAAATTCCACATATGTGTGAGATCATATAGTACTTGTCTTTCTCTGACTTATTTCACTTAGCATAATACACTCTCACTCCATCCACGTCATTGCAAGTGGCAAGATTTCATTCTTTTTGATGGCTGAACAATATTCCATTGTATACATATATATATACCCCACATCTTTATCCATTCATCAGTCATTGTATACTTGGACTCTTTCCATTGCATGTGCCCCCTTCAAATCTGTATTTTTTTTAATGGCTCCCCAGCATAGTGCTAAGGGCCATGTAGAATTCCTTTATTTTTTTTTAACATTTATTTATTTGTCAGAGAGAGCACAAATAGGGGGAGCATCAAGCAGAGGGAGAAGCAGGCTTCCCACTGAGCAAGGACCCTGCCACAAGACTCAATCCCAGGGTCCTGGGATCATGATCCAAGCCAAAGCCAGATGCTTAACTGACTGAACCTGTCTCCAAATCTGTATTTTTGTATCCTTTGGGTAAATGCTTAGAAGTACAGTTGTGGGATTGTAAAGTAGTTCTATTTTTAACTTTTTGAGTAACCTCCATACTGTGTCCCAGAGTGGCTACACCAGTTTACATTCCTATCAACAGTGTAAAAGGGCTCCCCTTACTCCACATCATTACCAACATCTGTTGATTCCTGTGTATTTTAGCCATTCTGACAGGTGTGAGGTGCTCTCATCGTGGTTTTGATTTATAGTTCCCTGAAGGTGAGAAATATTGAATATCTTTTCATGTATCTGTTGGCTATCTGGACATTCTCTTTGGGAAAAAGTCTATTCATGTCTTCTGCCCATTTTTAAACTGGGTTATTTGTATTTGACACGTTCTTTATAGATTTTGGATACTATATTGAGTTATTGGTATTGAGTTTGATAGATTCTTTATAGATTTTGGATACTAACTCTTTATCAGATATGTCATTTGTGAATCTTCTCCCATTCCATAGGTCGACTTTTAGTTTTGTTGACTGTTTCCTTCACTCTGCAGATGGTTTTTATCTTGATGAAGTCCCAATAGTTCATTTTTGTCTTTGTTTTCCTTGCCTCTGGAGACATGTCTAGAAAGAAGTTGCTGCAGCTGAGGTCAAATAAATTGCTGCCTTTCTTCCTCTCTAGGATTTTGGTGGTTTCCTTTCTCACATTGAGGTCTTTAATCCATTTTTAGTTTATCTTTGTGTATGGTGTAAAAGAATGGTCCAGTTTCATTCATCTATGTGTGACCATCCAATTTTCCCAGCACCATTTGTTGAAGAGACCATCTTTCTCCATTGGATGTTCTTTCCTGCTTTGTCAAAGATTAATTGATAGTAAAAGTGAGGGTCCATTTCTGGGTTCCATGGATCTATGCTTCTGTTTTTGTGTGAGTATCATACTGTCTTGTTGACTACAGCTTTGTAATAATCCTTGAAGTCCAGAATTGTGTTGCTTCAAGCTTTGTTTTTCGTTTTCAGGATTGCTTTGGCTATTCCAGCTCTTTTCTGGTTCCATGCAAATTTTAGAATTGTTTGTTCTAGCTCTCTGAAGAATGCGATGTTATTTTGAAAGGGGGTTGCTTTATATGTGTAGATTGCTTTGGATAATATAGACATTTTAATGATGTTCCTTCCAATTTACTAGCATGGAATTTTTTCCCCATTTCTTTGTGTCCTCTTTAATTTCTTTTGTAAGTAGTGTATAGTTTTCAGATCTTTTACCTCTTTGGTTAGGTTTATTCTTAGGTATCTTATTGTTTTTGGTGCAATTATAAATGGGATCAATTCCTTGATTTCTTTTCCTGCTACTTTATTATTAGTGTATAGAAATGCAACATACTTGTGTACATTGATTTTGTTTACTGTGACTTTACTAAATTCATGTATCAGTTCTAGCAATTTTTTTGTGGAGTCTTTCTTGTGATATCTTCTTAAATTTATCATGAATTTATTACCATGCTGGCATATACAGATCTACAGATTTGGGTATAATATTACATAGTATACATTACAGTAATTTAAGTTCTCACAGAATGATAAACCTTTGGATGACTTTGCCCCTTTTTTATTATTACAAGTAACTATGAAAAAACATATTTGTATTCATAACTTTATTTATGTGTTGATATTTCTTTTGAGATGGAAATATATAAATGTAATTAATGAAGTCACATTTTTAGGCATTTTATATTTTGTTAGGTATGGCCACATGTCCTGAATTTTAGGCCTCTATATTTTAAATTTTTAAAAATTATTTGCCCCAGGGGTACAGGTCTGTGAATCATCAGGCTTACACCTTTCACAGCACTCACCATAGCACACACCCTCCCCAATGTCCATAACCCATCCACCCTATCCCTACCATCCCACCCCCCAGTAACCCTCAGTTTGTTTTGTGAGATTAAGAGTCTCTTATGGTTTGTCTCCTTCCCCATCCCATCTCGTTTCATTATTTTTCCCTCCCTATCCCCCGTGACCCCCCACCCCACCCCTCAAGTTCCAGGCCTCTATTTTTGGTTGCATTTTGCATTCCCCCCTATATTACATAAGTGCCACATAGTGAGCATTTGCAAAATTCTTTAATTCTTATAACTAATTCTCCACCCTCATCCTTTGTCCCCTTCTTGTCCTTTCTTTACTGCCTTGTTGAATAATGAGGCTTTCCAGGAGGCTGATTAGCCAGGAAACAGGAAAAGCCTGGACTGTCTTTACTTTCAGTTTCCTTTACCCCCTTCTTTCTTTTGCAAAACACCAGAGTAACTTTCTAAAATGCGGATTTGATAATATTGCACTTTTTCTAAAAAAAAAAAACTTCAAAAGGGGCACGTGGGTGGCTCAGTTGTTAAGTGTCTGCTCAGGTCATGATCCCAGGGTTCTGGGGTTGAGTCCCCTCCTCCCCCACTTGTATTTCCTCTCTAGCTGTCTGTCTTTGTCAAATAAATTAAAAAAAGAAAAACAAACAAAGAAAAAAACAAACTTCAAAAGTTCTTTGAAGTCAGAGTGTAGTTGCTGTGTCTTAGCATAGCACATAAAGCGGTCCCTGATCTGCTCTAGATCATTTCTTCTGCCACATCCTTCACTCCATTCTGTGTCATATTTAATAAGTTTTTAGTTCTAAGAATGTGACCTCTTTTACTCTTCCTTCCTTTGCTTACCACTGTCTGGTATGCAAAATATTCTCCCACTCTCATAGTCCATCTAGGAAGCTCCTCCTTATTTTTCAAATAATTGCCCTGATTCTCAGCTTTTCCATTTAAATATAAGGACAAAAATGATACCTACATCTTGGTTTTGTTGTAATTCTATGAGACAATCCCATTTTAAGTCATTATTTCAGCCAAGTAAATAATAAATACTAGATGAACATTAAATCTTCCTCAATTTTCTTTGTGACACATTTTTATAACATAAGCCATATCATTAGTAAATACAAACCCCCCACAATAATTTAGCAATATAGTACATGGCAAGATATCTGTGCTCAGTGAATGTAGAACTGAGTCGAATGGTTTGGTTAAGACCAAAATGTGTGATGTTTGTTACATCCCTCTAATCAAGTGGATTGGTGGGTAGAACTTGTTTGTTTGATTGCCTAAGCATTTCATTATGGACTCCATACACACATCACTCATTCTCAATGGTAATTAACATTTTGATAATTCAGATGTGACTTGTTAACAAAACCACTTTGTGCTTGTAACTTCTGCCATTTCATGGTGCACTACTAGTCAAACATCTGTTTATAATCCCTTCTAGTCTTTTTTCTGGAAATGATGGCAAAGCTTGCCATTTTGTAACTTACAAAATATTTTTTTCCTTTCCTTTTGCATGACTATGTTCAGTTTTCTGGAATGGTCTTCATCTAGTCTGTTCAGGCTGCTGTAGCAAAAATACCATGGTCCGGGTGACTCAAACAACAAACATGTCTCATAATTCTGGAGGCTGGTAGCCCAAGATCAAGGTGCCTGTATATCATCTGGTTCCTGGCTTTCAGATAGCCACCTTCTTGTCATGTCCTCACATGATAATAGGGGTAAGGGAACTTTCTGGGGTCTGTTTTATCAGGGCACTAATCCCATCATGAAGACTCCACCCTCAAGACCTAATTACCTCTTAAAGGCTGCACCTCCTACCATCAGAATGAAGGTTAAGATTTCAACATACGATTTCAAGATGACACAAACATTTGGTTCATAATGGCTAATAATCTTGCAAATACCTTCAACATATTAATTAAGGACCATCTATGAAATTATTCTCAGCCGGAAATAAAGTTCTTACTAGAAGCCTTGCCTTGTTTTTCTTTTTACTCATCCATCTTGGGCTTTATTCCCCTCTTTGTCATTCATATTCAATTTTTTATTATGATTCATTCTTGACTGGTGAGATGGATACCAGTAGGTAGAGAAGTACTTCTGTTTTCTTTTGATCACCTGTTGGTGCTACTTTTTATATTTCTATTTTTCTTGATTCTAAGACATCTTGGAACTTATAAACATGTTATTGTTAAGGATTCCTGCAGGAAGGAATGTGATTGCATGAGATGTTGTTAAGTCAAGGTATCATTGAAGGCCTAGTGTATGTGGCTGTCTGTGTACTGTATACTCTTCTCTGAGCTTCTGTGCTAGAGGAATGCAGCTCTCTATCCTAGAGCCATCATGCTCCCATTGGGTGAGAGAATATATTCAACTTGACCCAGGTGCAGCACACCAAACTTCTTAGTCCGACTGAGTGTAATGAAAATCTAGAGCTCTATGCTCCAAGAGCCCCCTTCCAGTGCAGAAGGAAGGGTGAGATGGAGAGAAGGGCCACAGAGGAGGGATGGTCCTATAAGGCTTAAATCTATGTCCCTTCCCATTAAATACTTGCTCTTTGACCTTAAGAGAAACAAAGGATTTGACAAACCTGATTTCTAATCTGCAAAAGATACATGATAGTTACAGCTGCACTGCTGCCTTGCTCAGTTAATGTGAGAATCCAATAAGGCAACTCTTTGCAATGTTGTTGGAATTATCAGTGAAGGATAATCTGGGATGTATTTCTGGAAGGTGTGGTGTAAAGAGCATGCATGGCAGAAGGGATATGTGTAAGAAGGAAGAAGAATGTGGGAGAAATCTGAATCAGTTTGCTTTTGCTCTGTCTCTTCCACCAATCCCAACAAAGCCTCCACTGTAGCAATAATTTGTCTCTCTTATGGGTCTGGAGACAAGGAGTCATGCTTTCCTCAGATTGTATCCAAGATGCTGGCTCCTGACCTTGAAGGAGAAGGATAGTTTTTTTTTAATATTTAATTTATTTGAGAGAGAAAGAAAGAGAGAGAGAGAGAGAGAGAGAGAGAGAGATCGATCCAGCTTGGGGTGGGGGAAAGAGAGAGGGAGAAGTAGACTGTCTGCTGAGCACAATGTGGGGCTTGATCACAGGATGCTGGGATGATAACCTGAGATGAAGGCAGACTCTTCACAAACTGAGTCACCCAAGTGCCCCAAGGATGCACTTTTTAGATAAGATGAGATTCCTGTGCTAAGATAGCTTGGCAATGTTCAAGAAAGGCTGAATATTGAGGCCTCATTTCCTTGTTCCTTCTCCAGGTTAATGAATTCCGGCCTTACATCAGGTTGCTGTCCAGCTTTGTCATCAGTGCTCAGCACTAACCAGAAGCTCACACACCTTTACCTACGGGGCAATGCTCTTGGAGACACGGGGGTGAAGCTACTCTGTGAGGGCCTCTTGCACCCCAGCTGCAAGCTTCAGATATTGGAGTAAGTCCCTTAGCTAATTACAGTAATGGGGATACATGGTGGGTAAGGTGGGGGTAGTGATGATGGAATGATTTTTATGAGAAGTGGTGGTGTTCTCCTAAGGTTTGGATCATGGGACTGGGAGGAGTTCTACTGCTTGGTGGTGTAAAGGTAAATACTGGATTTCCTTTCACCAAAGAAGAATAGAGTGATATGGCACTTGTGTTTAAGGGACATTTGGAGAGAGGCATAGAATTTAGGAAAAATTGATTCACAAACTATTACTAATTATATCTGCACGATCCCGGAGACTGGAATAAATGCTTTCATCTGAAACAGGGAGAAGAACAACTACGGGCACATAAAATTATTCCAAGTTCATTAATCCTGTGCTTTTTGTGTATTTTAAACATTGCAGGCTGAGATCTGGGTGGCCTAGGAGGATAGTTAAAGGAGGATTTCTTTAAATCACCTTCTTTCTTGCAGATTAGATGGCTGTAGCCTCACCTCACACTGTTGCTGGGATCTTTCCACACTTCTGACCTCCAATAAGAGCCTGCGGGAGCTGAGCCTGGGCAGTAATGACCTGGGTGATCTAGGGGTCATGTTGCTCTGTGAAGTGCTAAAACAGCAGGACTGCCTCCTAAAAAGCCTGAAGTAAGTGTGCTTTGCACAGATTTATGTGGTAGGGCTCAGAGTACTAAGGACAAATTGATGCGTTATCAAAACCCAGGATGGCTTCATTTGTATTCAGACTGAGGTTGGGTCTGAGCCTGTTGTTGCAGACTTTTTTATGAGTCACAAACCACATATTTAACTTCATCCAGACAGTTAGAAAAATTAAGGTTCAGTTGGGTGTGAAAATTCATGTTCCATTCATGTTCCTGAAAGAAACCCAAGTCCCAGTGAAAGTGGCCAAATAAAACTTTATGGCCCTGCAAGGGACCATATGTGCTTTGTAGACCTAGACACACAACTGATCTTCCTGCAGTTTTGCAAAAATATGGTCACCTCCAGAACTTGGCATTTCCTGTTCCCTCTGCCTGAACCTCTCTCCCCTTTGATATCCATGTGTCTTGTTCCTATGTATCCTTAAATCCTCTGCTTAGAGGTCTTCTTCCTTCTTTGTCCCTGACCATCCTACTGAAAATAGCAGTCCAGCATATTCTCCCTGCCCCCCCTTTTTGCTTATTTTCCTCCATAGTGTGATCACCATTATACATACCTGTTATATCACTGTCTTGCTTATTTATTATTGATATCTTACCCAAATAATATAAATTCTATCAGTCCTGGGGCTTCTGTTCTAGTTCATGACCTCAAGGCTGAGAACCAGTTGGAATGTAGGCTCGAATAAAGAGAAGTGCAGACACAGTGGAGCACAGGTATTGCAGGAAAAGCCAACATCCTCAGAGCGAAGAGAAATAGAAGGACAAAGGGAAGTGTAGGCCCGGATGAAGCTGAGACATTACTGTATGTGGAGTCAGTGACCCAGCCCTGAGGGACACTGCAGATGAAGGACAAGCTTCAAATAGAGCAAGGAACCTCTGGATACAATCAACCTGTCTCATTAGCTCAGGGTGCCTTAAACAACAGATATTTATTGCTCACAGTTTTGAATATGGGAAGTCTAAGATCACAGTGCTAACTGATTCAGGTTCTGGTGAGAGCTTTTTTCCAGGCTTATAGATGGCTGCCTTTTTCCTGTGTCTCTACATGGAAGAGAGAGAGACAGAGATAGGAAGATAGTGTGTGCTCTGACATCTCTTACCACAAGGGCACTGATCTCATCATGATGACCCACCCCCATGACCTCATCAAACCCTAATTATATTCCAAATGCCCCATTTCAAATACCATCACATGGGGGATTAGGGCTTCAGTGTAAGAATTTTGGAGAAACACAAGCATTCAATCCATAACACAACCAAATCAAGATTGTTAGAAATAGTGCAGAACAAATGGTATAATTTCTTATTTAAGTTGCAAGGGAAACATAAGAAAAAAAGAGACAAGAGGGAAGAAATTATATATCAAAGAAGACTTGAGAGGCATACAAGACAGTTGCAATGTGTGAACTTTATATGGCCCCTGATTAAATGAACTTAATATAAAAATCTATTAGCCAGTTGAGGAAATTTAAACACTGAGAGGACATATGTTGATATTAAGGATTCACTGTTAACTTTTTAAATGTGATAATGGCATTTCTGGTTGTGTTTTTAAAACCTTCATTTAGTGTCATATAGTGCAATACTTATAGATGCATGCAATGCCGTGTTTGTAATAATCGATTGATGTGAGGAGTACCTGGGTGATAGATGAAACCAGATTGGTCATGAGTTATTTTTTTAAATTTAGTTTTTAAAAAGATTTTATTTACTTATTTGAGAGAGAGATTGAGAGAGAGAGAGAGCAAGAGCTACAGAGCATGAGCAGGGGAGAGGTGGGCAGAGGGAGAAGAAGAAGCAGACTCCCCACTGAGCAGGGAGCCCGATGACATGGGACTCAATCCCAGACCTTGGGATCATGACCTGAGCTGAAGGCAAACGCTTAATTGACTGACCCACCCAGGTGTCCCTGGCCATGGGTTATTAATTATCAGATTTGGGTAACAGGCATGGGGATTCACCAGCACTCTCTCTAAATTTACATGTGTAAACATTGCCAATCTTGAAGGTTAAAAATATAATAGAAAAATATTAGCCATGAAGTGTAGCATTGGAGAGCTTAGAAGTATGTTAGGTTAAGGAAAGTAAGGAGATGAGATTTTTAAGGCAAAAACTCTGAGAGTGTTCTTTGAAGAATATAACACAAGGCTGTCAATTTGCTCTTACAGGTTGTGTGAAATGTATTTCAATTATGATACAAAATGTGCATTAGAAACACTTCAAGAAGAAAAGCCTGAGTTGACCATTGTCTTTGAGCCCTTTTGGTATTGATAGATGCTGGTTGCCAGATGTCAGCATTTTGGCTCCCTGCCATCCAGGTGTGGACAAGTGAGAATGAGCACTCCTCCAACCAGGGTGAAGACCATCACTCCACGATTCTTCTGGTCCAGGGTAGGACAGCAAAATCTTGCTGATGGTGTCTTTTACAAGAGAATGTGAGCATCTCCTTTACCCCTGGCTTGAAGACACCAGGAAAATGAAATCATTCAAATGAGGTGGTTCTCATTATAGAACCTTAGTCAGAGGATATGTTCCTTTGGATGACCTCATATAACTAACTCATTTAATAAAGCACTTTTTCTGTTTTTCTCTTCTTACTTTCTCTAAATCTCCTTTCCCTCATATCTTTTTTTTTATCCATCTTTGTTCTGTTTATTTTCACCCATATCACCATTATCACCCACTCCTATCTTTCTAACTGACTATAATAGAACTAGTAAAGTATATATTATGTTGCAGTTTTGTAGCAGCAACTTATTTATTTTTAATTTTTGTAACAGTTATATTTTCTAATAAAATAATTCATGTTTATTGTAGCTGGTTGAAAAGTCAGAAAATTAAAAAACTTGTATTTATTGATTTAAATAGTTTCTTTCCCTTAATTATTTTATTTTATTTTTAAATTATTAATTATTATTATTATGTTCAATTGGCCAGCATATAGTACATCAGTAGTTTTTAATGAATGATTCATTAGTTATACGTTACTAATGAGCACACACAGTGCTCATCAACATAGGTGCCCTCCTTAATACTAATCACCCGGTTACCCCATCCATCCACCCCCCTCCCCCCTGTAACCCTCAGTTTGTTTCCTGAAGTCCAGAGTCTTTCATGGTTTGTCTCCCTCTCTGATTTCTTCCAATTCAGGTTTCCCTGCATTCCTCTGTTCCATTCCTTAGGTTCCACATATTAGTCAAAGCATATGATAATTGTCTTTCTCTGATTGACTTATTACTTAGCATAATCCCTTCCAGTTCCACCAGTGTTGATACTAATTGTGGGTATTCATCCTTTCTGATGGCTGAGCAATACTCCATTGTAAATATGAACCACATTTCTTTATCCATTCATCTGTTGAAGGGCATCTTGGCTCCTTCCACAATTTGGTTATTGTGGACATTGTTGCTATGAACATTGGGGTGGATGTGCCCCTTCTTTTCACTAAATCTATATATTTGCAGTAAATACCTAGTAGTGTAATTGCTACATCCTAGGGTAATTCTATTTTTAACATCTTGAGAAACCTCCATGTTATTTTCCAGAGTGCCTGTATCAGCTTGCATTCCCACCAAGAGTGTAAGAGGGTTCCCCTTTCTCCATATCAGCACCAACACTTGTTTCCTGTCTTGTTAGTTTTTGCCATTCTAACTGGAGTAAGGTGGTATCTCAGTGTGGTTTTGATTTATATTTCCCTGAGGGCTAATGATGTTAAATATCTTCTCATGTGTCTGTTAGTCATTTGTATGTCTTCTTTGGAGAGGTGCCTGTTCATCTTTTCTGGCCATTTATTCATTTATTGACTGGATTATTTGGGGTTTTTTTTGGCTATTTCTTCTGCTGTGCAAAAGCTTTTTATCTTGTTAAAGTCTCAATAGTTCATTTTTGCTTTTGTCCCCCTTGCCTTTGTAAATGTGTCTTGAAAGAGGTCTCTGTGGCCAATGTCAAAGAGGTTGCTGCCTATGTTCTCCTCTAGGACATTGATGGATTCCTGTCTCACATTGAAGTCTTTCATCCATTTAGATTTTACCTTTGTGTATGTGGTAAGCAAATGGTCCAGTTTCATTCTTCTGCATGTGACTGTTCAATTTTCCCAGCACCATTTATGGAAGAGACTGTCTTTTTTCCATTGGATATTCTTTCCTGCTTTGTCAAAGATTAGTTGACCATAAAGATGACGGTCCATTTCTGGGGTCTCTATTCTGTTCCTCTGATCTATGTGTCTGTTTTTGTGCTGATACCATACTATCTTGATGATCACAGCTGTGTAGTAGAGCTTGAAGTCAAGCACTGTGATGCCCCCAGCTTTGGATTTCTTTTTCTACAATCCCCTGGCAATTTGGGCTTTTTTCTGGTTCCATACAAATTTTAGGATTGTTTATTCCAGCTCTGTGAAAAATGTCAATGGTATTTTGATAGGGATTGCACTGAAAGTGTAGATTGCTCTGGGCAGCATAGACATATTAACAATGTTTATGCTTCCAATCCATAAGCATGGAATGTTTTTCCATCTCTTTGTGTCTTCAATATCTTTCGTAAGTGTTCTGTAGTTTCTAGATTATAGATCTTTTACCTCTTTGGTTAGGTTTGTTCCTAGATATCTTATGGTTTTTGGTGCTACTGTAAATGGAATTGATTACTTAATTTCTCTTTCTTCAATCACATTGTTAGTGTATAGAAATGTAACTGATTTCTGTGCATTAATTTTGTATCCTGCCACTTTACTGAATTGTTGTATGAGTTCTAGTAATTTGGGGGTGGAGTCTTTTGGGTTTTCCACATAAAGTATCATGTCATTTGTGAAGAAAGAAAGTTTGAGTTCTTCTTTGCCAATTTGAATGCCTTTTATTTCTTTTTGTTGTCTGATTGCTGTTCCTAGGATTTCTAGTACCATGTTGAACAAAAGTGCTGAGAATGGGCATCCCTATCGTGTTCCTGACCTTAAAGGAAAAGCTCTCAGTTTTTCCCTATTGAGAATAGTATTTGCTATGGGCTTTTCATAGATGGCTTTTATGATATTGAGATATGTTCCCTCTATCCCTATGCTCTGAAGGTTGCTGTATTTTGTCAAATGCTTTTTCTGCATCAATTGAAAGAACCATATGGTTCTTCTCTTTTCTTTTATTAATGTGCTCTATAACATCGATTGATTTGTAAATGTTGAACCACCCTTGCATCCCAGGAATAAATCCCATCTGGTTGTGATGGATAATCCTTTTAATATACTGTTGGATCTTATTGGTTAGGATCTTGTTGAGTATTTTGGCATCCACGTTCATCAGGGATATTGGTCTGTAATTCTCCTTTTTGATGGGGTCTTTGCCCGATTTTGGGATTGGGTAATGCTGGCCTCATAGAAGGAGCTTGGAAGTTTTTCTTCTGTTTCTATTTTTGGAAATAGCTTCAGTAGAATAGGTATTATTTCTTCTTTAAATGTTTGATAGCATTCCCCTGGGAAGCTGTCTGGCCCTGGGCTTTTGTTTTTTGGGAGGTTTTTGATTACTGCTTCAATTTCATTACTGGTTATTGGTTTATTCAACTGTCTATTTCTTCCTGTTTCAGTCTTGTTAGTTTGTATGTTTCCAGGAAGACATCCATTTCTTCCAGGTTGCTTAATTTGTTGGCATATAGTTGCTGATAATAATTTCTAATAATTGTTTCTATTTCCTTGCTGTTAGTCACGATCTCTCCCCTTTCAGTCATGATTTTATTAATTTGTGTCCTTTTTCTTTTCTTCTGGATAAGTTTGGCCAGTGATTTATTGATCTTATTAGTTCTTTCAATGAACCAGCTTCTAGTTTTGTTGGATCTGTCCTACCATTTTTCTGGTTTCTAGTTCATTGATCTCTGCTCTAGTCTTTATTATTTCTCTTTTCCTGCTTGGTTTAGGTTTTGTTTGCTGTTTTTTCTCAAACTCTTTTAGGTGTAGGGTTAGCTTGTGCATTTGGGCTTTTTCTACTTTTTTGAGAAAGGCTTGGATGACTCCACCTTAGGCTCGCCTTTGCAGTATCCCTTAAGTTTTGGACTGATGTGTTTTCTGTCTCATTAGTTTCCATGAATCGTTTAAGTTCTTCTTTGATTTCTTGGTTGACCCATTCATTCTTTAGCAGGATGCTCTTTAACTTCCAAGTGTTTGAATTCATTCCAAATCTTTTCTTGTGATTGAGTTCAAGTTTCAAAGCATTGTGGTGTGATAATATATAGGGAATAATTTCAATTTTTGGTATCAGTTGAGACCTGATTTGTGACCCAGTATGTGGTCTATTCTGGAGAAAGTTCTGTGTGCACTAGAGAAGAATGAATATTCTATTGTTTTAGGGTAGAATATTTTGTATATATCTACAAAGTCCATCTAATCCAATGTGTCATTCAAAGCTCTTGTTTCTTTGTTGATCTGCTTAGATCTGTCCATTTCTGTGAGGAGAGTGTTTAGGTCTCCTACCATTAATGTATTATTATCAATATGATTCTTTTTTGGTTAACAGTTGGCTAATGTAGTTGGCTGCTCCCATGTTGGGGGAATAGGTATTTACAATGGCTAGATCTTCTCGTTGGATAGACAATTTCAGTATGATACAGTGTCCCTCTACATCTCTTACTACAGTCTGGTTTAAAGTCTATTTTGTCTAATGTGAGAATCTAACCTCAGCTTTCTTTTTTTTTTAAATTTTTTATTTATTTGACAGAGATAGATCACAAGTAGGCAGAGAGGCAGGCAGAGAGAGAGGAGGAAGCAGGCTCTTCGCTGAGCAGAGAGCCCGATGCAGGGCTCGATCCCAGGACCCCAGGATCATGACCTGAGCTGAAGGCAGAGGCTTAACCCACTGAGCCACCCAGGTGCCCCTAACCTCAGCTTTCTTTTGAGGTCCTTGGCATGATAAATTGTTCTACATCCCCTCACTTTCAATCTGGAGGTGTCTTTAGGTTCAAAATGAGTCTCTTGTAGACTGCATATGGATGGGTCCTGTCTTTTTATCCAATCTGGAATCCTGTGCATTTTCATGGGAGCATTTAGGCCATTCACATTGAGGGTAACTATTGACAGATATAAATTTAGTGCCATCATATTGCATCATGAAGTCCCTATTTTTATGGATTGTTTCTGTAAATATCTGGTCTCTATTACTCTTGGGATCTTTCTTCTTTTATAGAATCCCCCTTAATATTTCTTGCAGGGCTGGCTTGGTGATCACATATTCTTTCAGTTTCTGCCTGTCTAGAAACTATCTCTCCATCCATTCTGAATGACAGCCTTGCTTAATAAAGTATTCTTTGCTGCATATTCTTCTCATTTAGTACCCTGAATATGTCTCATCAGACCTTTCTGACTTATCAGGTCTCTGTGGACATGTCTGATGTTCCTCCCTCCAAATAAAAGAAATCTCTTCTCCCAGCTGTTCTCAGAATAACTTCCATGGCACTAAGATGTGCAAGTTTCATTATTATATGCCTAGGTGTAGCTTTATTTTTATTGATCTTGGGAGGGGTCCTCTCTGTCTCTTGTACATGATCGCTTGTTTCCTATCCCAAATTAGGGAAGTTTTCAGCTATGATTTTCTTAAATATATCTTCTAGTCCTCTCTCTCTCTCCACTCCCTCAGGGATCCCAATAATTCTAACATGGGAGCATGTCATGGCATCATTGATCTCTCTAAGTTTGTTCTCATGGGCTTCTGTTTATCTCTGTCCTCCTTGGCTTGCTTCCTTTCTATCAGCTTATCTTCTAGATCACCAATTCATTCTTCTACTTCATTTACCCTGGTTGTTAGAGTATCCAGTTTAGACTGCATTTCATTCATTGCATTTTTAAGTTCAGCCTATTAGATCTCATTTCTGCCCTTAAAGATTCTATATTGTTGCTAATGTTTTTCTGAAGCCTAACTATCGACTTCATAATTGCTACCCTGAAGTCTATCTCTGACATCTTGCTTATATCCATGTCCATTAGTTCTATGACAAAGTCCATTGTTTCTGGTTCTTTTCTTTGTTGGGAATTCTTTCTCCTAGACTTTTTGTTGAGGGATGGTTGAGGGAATGTACAGAGTCCAAAATATCAACCATGACCCAAGCAAAATGCGCCTACAAAAAAATCCAAAGTAGTCTAAAGCTACCACAAGTAAACCATCAAAGCCAAGATGATCCAAAACAATACAAAAGAAAGATAAAAAAGAAAAAAAAGGGGGGGCAGGGATAGAGATTATAATCTCTCCGGGTGGACACAACAGGGTGATTTGCCTGTTTTTGCTTGATTTTGGTCTGTTTGTTAGAAGACACTATATCCTAACATTGCAAAAAATCTGAACTTACATGTATATCAAGATAAAATTGAATAGAGTGAAAAACGGGCTAGTATTGGGTATAAGTCTATAAAACATATATTTTAAAAAAGTTAAAAAGTGATTAAAAAACATAGGTTGGGAAGTATGAATCCATTTGAAATGGAAGCAGGTTTTTTTTTTTAAAGGATTTTTTTTTAACATTTTTATTATTTGCCCTGGGGGTACAGGTCTGTGAATCATTAGGCTTACACCTTTCACAGCACTCACCATAGCACAAAACCTACCCCAATGTCCATAACCCATCCGCCCTATCCCTACCCTTCCAACCCCCGGTAACCCTCAGTTTGTTTTGTGAGATTAGGAGTCTCTTATGGTTTGTCTCCTTCCCCATCCCATCTCGTTTCATTATTTTTCCCTCCCTATCCCCCAAGACCCCCACCTTGTCCCTCAAGTTTCTCATATCAGAGAGATCATATGATAATTGTCTTTCCCTGATTGACTTATTTCACTCAGCATAATACCCTCCAGTTCCATCCACGTCATTGCAAATGGCAAGATTTCGTTTCTTTTGATAGCTGCATAGTATTCCATTGTATATATATACCACATCTTCTTTATCCATTCATCTGTTGATGGACATCTAGGTTCTTTCCATAGTTTGGCTATTGTGGACATTGCTGCTATAAACATTCGGGTGAACATGCCCCTGAGGATCACTACCTTTGTATCTTTAGGGTAAATACCCAGAAATGTGATTGCAGGGTCATAGGGTAGCTCTATTTTCAACTTTTTGAGGAACCTTCATACTGTTCTGCAGTGTGGCTGCACCAGCTTGAATTCACACCAACAGTGTAGGAGGGTTCTTAAAAGGGTTTTTTTAAAAAAAATTCTTAAAATTTTTAAAAATTCCTTAAAAATTTTTAAAATTCTTCAAAATTTTAAAAAAATTCTTTAAAAAAGAGTAAGAAAAGAAACTAATAAAGAAATGTAAAATTTTACCCTGAAGTATTAGTGAATTGGGAGGGAACACCTGGAGCTCCCTATATGATTTCCCTCTGGCACTGGAGTTTACAGTCCTGACTGGGAAATCAGCTTATTCACCTGTTCTTCCAGTCTGTCTTCTGGGGAAGTGGCTTACTGCTTGGCTTCACAGGCATCTTTCCCTGGTTGGAGTTGCCCCACCCCTTGTCAGGGGGATGAGCTTAATGTTTGTTGGTTGTCTGTGTGGCTTTTGTTCCACTATGTGGCATCTTTCCACTTCTCTCTAGAGGGTTAGAGTGACCATGCAGGTATCTCTAACCCAGAGCTGCAGTGTCCCAGTCCACCCCCCTTAACAAATCCTCCAGGTCAATTCGCATCCACCACTGCCTGTACCAAACTCCACAGACTCACACATCTTCTGTTGTGTTGATTCTCAAATGTGTTGATTCTCTTGTGTTGATTCTCAAGTGACTTTGCCCCAGGTGGAATTGCTCCACCCTTGTCTAGGGGCCAGGCTAAGTAATCTGCTCTGGTTTGCCTTATGTGGTTTTCACTCCCTGAATGCTTTCTGTGCAGGTTTAGAGGATGAGAATGAAAATGGTGGCTTCCCAATTTCTGGCCCTGGAACCAAAACCATGGGGCCCCACTCTTCAGTGAGCCCTCAGAGAAAAGCTGTCAATCACTCCTGTCTCCCTGGTCTCTGGCCGCACTCTGTGCTCTCCCAGCCTGTGACCGAGTGTTTCTATCTCAGACACATGACCCTGTTTTAAGTCTTCAAACCCAGCAGACTCCTGTGGTGTGCTACCTCGCTGCTCTTCCTGGGGGAGAAAGGGAGTTCTCCCTGGGCCCCTGCTTGAAGAATAGGAGCCCAACTGTGCTGCAGATCACAGTTTATGTCATGCCTGAGCTGGGAGCCCACTCCTGGGCACACTTTTTGGGCCAGCTTCCCTGATCCAATATGTGGGAGCTCTGCTGCACTCAGGCACCCCTAGTCTTCCTGTGACCCTGAGAATCCTGAGACCACACTGTTCCATCGAGGGTTCCACCTCCTGCTTAGCTGCCTGACGGAAATCCTTTAGAGAATCAGACTTCTGAAAGTTCTGATTTTGTGCTCTTCTGCTCTATCATTTGCTGGTAGCTAGCTGATGGAGGCTCCCTTCCCTCGCAGTCTATCTTCCCATATATTGCTTTGGATTCACTTCTCTGCATCTCCTACCTTGTGGAAAATGATTGCTTTTCTTTTTGTAGTTGCAGCTATTCTTTTCTTCACTCTCCAGTTGAGTTTACAGGTGTTCAGAATGGTTTGATAGCTATCTAGCTGAATTCCTGGGACCAGATGAAATTAAGATCTCCTTCTGCTCCGCCATTTTGCTCTTCTCTTTCCCTTAATTTTAAAAGAAGGTGACTAGAAATCTTTTTACTTTAAGCTACTGAAGATAAATTAAATTGCTTTATGGATTTAAAAAATATCTTTGCCAAATGATTCACTTATAGTAAATGGGGAAAAAATCATCTTACCCTAACTCGGTGGTTGAAATTTCAGCTCTGGTAGGGGAGGAAGTTAAAAATCATTCAAAAGAAGGTTTTAGAGTAAATGGAACCTATACTCTAGATGAAAGTATAATGTAGAAAATGCATTTTGCCTTCAATTATAAGAGCTTATCTTGGATTTATCTGATCTCAGGAGCAATTCATCTGCCATACTTCATATTGATTAATTGCTCACATGGGACACATGGGACAACTCTTGAACCACATGGGATTGTTCAGGATGGAAACACTACTTCCTCTGTTAAATGAGCCATCCAGACTTCTGCTGTTCAAAGCATGGCCTGTGGACTGTTGATATAAGGAGCTCGTGCAAGAATGTAAATCAATCACATTATGAAGTATGCTTTTTAGATAAGCTTTTTTTTCTTGGTAAGACTATCTCAATAAAGGAAGCAGTATGTGATTTATATTCTTTTGCAAACATTTTTTTTCTTGTCTAGGAGTAAATCTGATCTAGATTTTTGTTTTTTGTATTTTGGTGAAATGAACTATTACACATTACATGAACTATTACACACTGCTACATACACCTTGACATGCTGAGTAAAATGTAATCAAAACATATTTAAGCTGGAAAGAGAAAAACTTCTGGGCACAAGGAACTTAAAACTGAATTAAGAATTCACCAGTCAATCACCCAGAGGAATATCTGAATAAATAAAGATGGCACAGTATGACTATTAATTTGGAAAAATCCATGAGGCTTTCTTTATCAGTAAAACTAAAAAATGAGTAAAGTTTCTGGAAAGATGATTGATACGCAAGCATCAACAGCATGCGATTGGAAAAAAAAATCATTCTTCCCAACTATCATAGTAAAGATTGGATCAGGTATGAAGCAAATGGATGCTAAATTCTAAAGAGAGATATAAATGAAGAGCAGGATACTTGTGTAGTTGGAAAGCATCTCTCCACATTTGCCTAATCAGTTGCAAAAGAAAAGTAGTAACTATAAAAAGAATAGAAATTAGATAGTAGTCTGACGATCTAATAAAAATTATCAGGGGGCAGGAGCAAATGGATGCCTACTTTTGGGTGAAATGACTTGAGAAAGAACTGTTATCACTATCAGATTCTGTTACAGAATGGATACCCAGAATCTAATCATCAGGAAACATTGGATCAAGTCCAAATGCAGAAGTGCTCTTTAAAAGGGGAGTTCTATTTGAAGAGGGGACAGACAGTCTTCTTCAAGAATGTCAGTGTCAGTATTGACAGTGGGTAACTCTTGGGACGTGGTTATAGGGTTGCTCTATATACTATTCTTATTCTTTTTTAAAAAACATTTATTTATTTGAGAGAGAGAGATAACTCATGACAGTGGAGGGAGGGGCAAAGAAAAAGAGAATCCCAAGCAGGCTGTGTGCTGCACACAGAGTCCTACACAGGGCTTGATCTCACAATCCTGATATCATGACCTGAGCCAAATCAAGAGTCTGATGCTCAACTGAGCGAGCTACCCAAGCATACCTACTATTATTATTCTTGCCTCTTTTCTCTTCATATGACATTATTTCCTACTGAAAAGTTAAAAGAATCAAAATGATTAAAAGCATTCATAAGGGCCTACAATTTAAAATGTAATAAAATCCTATTAATTATAGCAATAAAAACTATCAGGTACCTGAAATAAACCTGTCAAAAATTGTACAAAAATTATACAAAAAAGACCTAAATAAATGGAGAACTATTTATGGATGGCAAGGTTCAAAAGTTTCAATAACACAACAATGCAAGCTCTGCCCCCTTGCCCCCCACTTTCCATCAAATAACAAAAATTTAGTGCAATTGCTATTAACGTACTAACATGGATTTTAATAGATTTGAGCAAGATGATTTTGAAAATGTTTTTGGAAAATAGATGGGGAGAGTATTGAGGGGAATTTTGACAACATAGGATTTTCTGTACTAGATATTAAGGAGCTATAATTAATTGGTCTATATAATAGAGGCAGGACAGAGTTCATGTGTCACCATAGGAATGCATGGAAATGTAATCTGTGACATTGAAAATAATGAAGAAAGGAAGGACTTGTCAAGGAACCTGGCTGGGACAAATAGCATGAACATGGGGACACTACTCATATCATACAAATAATTTCCCTGTGTAATAAAGACACAGTTTATTTTTTCAATAATATTTATTTTATTTTATTATTTATTTCAAGTTTTTATTTGAATTCCTATTAGTTAACATACAGTGTAATATTAGTTTCAGGAGTAGAATTTAGTGATTCATCCCTTTCGTATAACAGCCAATGCTCATCACAACAAGTGCCCTCCTTGGTACCCATCACTCATTTAGCTCATCCCCCCACTTCCTCTCCTCCATCAACCCTCAGTGTATTCTCTGTAGTTAACAGTGTTTCATGATTTGCCATTCTCTTTCCCCTCCCTATGTTCACCTGTTTCATTTCTTAAATTCCACATGAGTAAAATCATGTTATTTGTTTTTCTCTGACTGACATGTTTGACTCTAGCTTCATCCACATCACTACAAATGGCAAAATTTCATCCTTTCTGATGGCTGAGTAATATTTCATTGTATATATACCACATTTTCTTTCTTTTTAAAAAAATTATTTATTTATTTGACACAGAGAGCAATCACAATTAGGCTGAAAGGCAGACAGAGAGAGTAGAGGAGGGAGGCTCCCAGCTGAGCATGGAGCCTGATGCGGGGCTCAATCCTAGGACCCTGAGATCATGACCTAAGCTGAAGGCAGAGGCTTTAACCCACTGATCCACCCAGGCGCCCCACATTTTCTTTATCCATTCATTTATCCATGGACATCTGGGCTCTTTCTGCAGTTTGGCTATTGTGGACATTGCTGGTATAAACACTGGGGTGCAGGTGTCCCTTCAGATCACAATGTTTATATCCTTTGGGTGAATACCCAGTAGTGCAATTGCCAGATCCTGGGGTACCTCTATTTTTAACATCTTAGGGAACCTCCATACTGTTTTCCAGAGTGGCTGCACCAACTTGCATTCCTACAAACACTGTAGGAGGGTTCCCCTTTCTTCATATCTTCACCAACATTTGTTGTTTACTGATTGGTTAATTTTAGCCATTCTTACTAGCATGAGGTGATATCTCACTGTGGTTTTGATTTGTATTTCCCTGATGCTGAGTAATGTTGAGCATTTTCTCATGTGTCTGTTGGCCGTTTGAATGTCTTCTCTGCAGAAGTGTCTGTTCATGTCTTCTGCCCATTTCTTAACTAGATTATTTTGGGGGGCGGTTAATTTTAATAGTTCTTTACAGATTTTGGATAGTAATCTTTTATCCAATATGTCATTTGAAAGTATCTTTTCCCAGTTTGTAGGTTGCCTTTGAGTTCTGTTTATTGTTTCCTTCATTGTGCAGAAGCCTTTTATTTTGATGAAGTCCCAATAGTTCATTTTTGCTTTTGTTTCTCTTGCCTTCAGCAACATGTCTAATAAGAAGTTGCTGTGGCTGATGTCAAAGAGGTTGCTGCCTATGTTCTCTAGGATTTTGATGGATTCCTTTAAAAGTAGATCTAAATGTATAGTAGTCTGACTATAGTTAATTATGCTGTATTGCATTCTTAAAATTTGTTAAGAAGGTAGATCTTATGTGTTATCACACACACACACACACACAGTAAAAAGGCGAGTATGTGAAATGATGGCTATGTTAAATAGCTTGTTGGTGGTGATTATTTCACAATGTATACTTGTTGCAAAAGATTACACTATATACCATATGTAAACCTGGATAAAAAAAGACAACAAGTTTCACTGCATGTCATGTAAGCATGTTTACATAGATCACTAAATTAACAGAATGGAATTATCATAAAAGCATATTGTTTCCATGGAGGGGTATAAAGGCATAAACCACTTAGAAGAAAATAGAACAAAATATCTAAGATATAAGTTTAATGAATTTCTTGGAATAAACTTAAAATGTACACAGTATAAAGGAAAGGTTAGTAAATTAAACTATACTAAAAAGTAAAATTTTTGAGTATTGTTGTAAAGTTAACATTTTAGCCCCAGCATAAGACCTTCTATGCTGGGCTCTGGTCCACATTTTACTCCAGTCTTCACTGTGCCCACATATGCCATGAGCTGCATGCAGATATAATCTGACAGCATGGCATATCAGTGGACCACCTGTCTTTCTTCACCTTTCAGCCATGGGGTTTCTGTGACACTATGGTAGGGCACATGCAGAACGACCCCCTGCTGCTCAATCTGCCAATACAACAAGGAGAATGCCTGTGGAGCTGCCTTTGACCAACAAGGGAAGGGGCCCCATGAAGATTTCCATCCCCCCTTTTTTTTGTTTTTAATATTTATTTATTTGACACACACACACACAGAGAAAGAGAGAGATAGCAGGAGAGGGCAGAGAGATAGGGAGAAGCAGGCTCCCCACTGAGCAGGGAGCCTGATGCAGGGCTTGATCCCCAGACCCTGGGATCATGACTTGAGCTGAAGGCAGATGCTTAATGACTGAGCCACCCAGGTGCCCCTCCACCCCTTTTCTGAGATACATTTTACAAGTCTTTCAGAAGGCCCTGCTGGGACTGAGCAGTTGCATTTAGCTGTAGAGGCTGGTTCATTAGGCTTCCCTTGTATTTGTTTCCTTTTGTTACGGGGTGTAGTGTGCCCCCTGTCTCTCCACCCCGGGACTTTCCAATTCACATGTTAAAATCCTCACCCCCAGTACCTCAGAGTGTGACTTTATTTGGAAATAAGGCCATTGCAGATGTAATTAGTTAAGATGAGAACATGGGGAGTGGGATGAGCCCCAATTTATACCTAACATGATCTAATGTAAAAGAGTGGAATTTGGACACAGACATGCATGCAGGGAAAACACCATGTGAGGATGAATGAAGGCAGAGACGTACCAACCATGCAATGCTGGGAATTTCCCACAAACCGCCTGAAGCTAGGAGAGAGCCATGGAACAGATTCTTTCCCACAGCCCTAAGAGGACCCAAATCTGTTGGCATTGTCAGATTCTTACCCTCCAGACCTGTGGGATGATACATGTCTATTGTTTGTGGCAGCCCCAGCAAATACATACAATCCATAACAGCAAAATGTACAGTTGGGTTACAATGTTATCATTCACTCCCAGAATTGAGGGATTCGATTGAAGATTTCCCAGCTCCACAGTGGCAAAATTTGAAGAAATGTCTGTAGGAAAGAAGAAGGTCCACTGTACACTAGTATGTCCTCATCTTAATTAGTTACAACTGCAATGATGTTTTTCCAAATAAGGTCATATTCTGATGTTGTAGGGATTGGGAAGTCAATATATGAATTCTGGGAAACACAATTTAACTCATAAATGTGATCTCTCCCCAAATTCATGTTCTCACATGTAAAATATATTCACTGTCTCCCAAAATCCCCCAAAGCCTTAACCCATTTCAGCACCCAATTTCATCTAAATAGCATCTAAATCAGTTATAGGTGAGACTTGAGGGATGACTCATCCTCTCCAGCTAGTGAACCTATAAAACCAGACATCTTGCCATGGGCTTCCCAAATACATTGGCGGGGCAGGCACAGGATTGACCACCTCTGGGATTATTCTTTCCTTTTCTTGAAGAACTATGTATATTTCTAGATATATAGCTTGGTTGGCCCTTTGCCTGCCAGTGGAATCTTACACTGGCAGCCTTCCTTCATTTCATTCTGTACCTGCCTCCATATGTTTCCAAGCTGTCAGTGTTTCTGCTGATAGAACATTCACAGAAATTTTGTTGGTCTCCTGTGAAATTTGTAGGGGTCCAAACTGTCAAAGAAGAGGGTCCTCCATAGATCTGTCCCATATAACCACACTTCTATTCCTGGCTTCAGCTGGGTGGGCTGACTGGGTAATGTCACTATTGGATTGTGAAAGTGATATATATATATATACACACACATATATATTTGTAAGTATAAATAAACTACTTAAATAGTAAGTTATTATGTAAATATTTACTCTTTATCTTTAGTCAAACAGTTATACTGAGATGTCTTAATGTTCTAGTATTTTTCTAGTGGATTCACCTAGTGATCTACTCATTTTTCCTATATAGATAATATCTTCAAATAATAACAATGCAGCATCTTCTTTTCTCATCCTCCTACACTTATTCTTCCTTCTTGGTTTGTTACATTGCATAGTTTTTGATGTGGGCAACAAAGGCAGAAGAAAAATTATTAAATTTCCTTACTATTTACAGCCCACTGACAAGTCCTTGAAACAGGCAGAGTGACTTTTCTCTAGGGACCAACTGCCTCGATGCTGATACTTTGCTAAGGGCAGCAGGTGATCTTAGCCTGACCCCCAGGATCTTGTAAGTCTACTTTAACATATAAAAATTCTTTCAGAAACTTCATTATCTCTACTCCCTTAGACATTTGTTGGCAATCATCCCCAAGCATATGGCCCACCAATACACATCTGAAGGGTCTCGTGACTAAGGTTTTATTAGATGGCAATAGTGACCTTTTCCGAACAATAGCTAGCCCCTCAAGGTCCTGGCAACCTTGCTTCCAAATTCCTTAGAGACTTATGCTCTCCCTAATCCCTCCCAACTTGAAAGTATATAATGGGTCACTCCTCATGACCCCAGTACATCTCTTTCTGCCCACAGGTCCTGTACCCATGTTTAATAAAATCACCTTTTTGCACCAAAGATGTCTCAAGAATTCTTTCTTGGCTGTTGTCTTCAAACCCTAATGTCTTTCCTACATCAGTTTTTGCTACTTGGAGTGGTGGTGGTATTTCTGTTATGCTCCATGGTTTAATAGGAATTGACCTAAGATTCACAATTCTTGGTTTCTTTTAGAGTAAAATGGTATTTAGAGGTTACAATCAGGATTGTGGGTTCTGGGTTACTACTGGGTCATTATTTTTTTTAATTATTTTTTTATTATTATTTGCCTCAAGGGTACAGGTCTGTGAATCATCAGGCTTACACCTTTCACAGCATTCACCACTACTGGGTTATTTTTATAAATAAACAAATAAGTCAGTACTTGATAGTGATATTTCTTGTTCCAAACTAAGATTAAAGGATTCTTACCTTCCTTGGCTTTATATCTTTATTTTATATAAAAATTCTTGGTTCCTAAGGACATTAACATCATTATAGATTTACTTTATTCTATTATCTATGTATCTCTGATCTATCAATCATCTATATAAATAATTTCAAAATGATGACACAGAAATTCAAGATTTCTTTTTTGTGTGTGTGTGTGTTGTTAGTCACCATACAATACATCAGTAGTTTTTGATATAGTGATCCATGATCCATTGTTTGCGTGTGACACCCAGTGCTCCATGCAATACGTGCCCTCCTTAATATGCATCACGAGGCTCACCCATCCCCTCACCCGCTCTCCCCTCCATAAACCTCAATTTGTTTCTTGGATCTTCATGGTTGTTTTTGTTTGTGAAATTTCCCTCTAGGTTATAAAGCAACAGTATGGTTTCACAGCACATTAAAACTGTAAATCTTGGTAGAGACTGCACCATTTTATGCTGAGATTGAAGCCTGTTCTGACTCTTCTCCACGGTAGATGAATTGCTTTTCTGGCTGGATACCTCTAGATTTTACTTTTTTATCTTTGAAGCTAAGTGATTTCATCAGCACTTTTCTTTCAATACTGCATGTTCTATTTCTTAATATTAACCCCCTCCACCACGCCCAGAGAAATGTTATGTATTCCATTAGTGAAGTGATTTGCTACTCCTCAAGCCTCTTGAGATGAAGGAGCAGTTCCCAGGACTGAAGCCGACCAGGCATGGAGACTGAAGGGAGAGAATGATTCAGTAGGCCCTGAGGCCATGCCAAGTGTTTGTGTGGCAAATTCTAACAAGGGGGAATCCTTGTCTGGGTGATCATGTGTGGAGCTGTGCTTCCCAAGCTGTTCTCATGTGTATCACCTAGGAACTGGATAAAACGCAGATTCAAGCTTAGGGGGTCTGGCTTAGAACCTGGGCTTCTGTGTTTCTATTATGCTCCAGGTGATGCTGACACTGTGTATCTCACACTGGAGCAGGGAGTCTACAGGCCCAGAGACATTTGTCTGGGAAGGAGGGACAGGTCTGCTGTGCTGTACTCAGGCAAGTATGTGGTTCTCTTTTACTGCTGGATAGAGGGGGCTGCATTAGCAGGTTATGCTTTTGTTGACTTCTTTATTTATATCAACATTTAACTAAAAGTCCTGTGGAATGCTTTCTCTGAACAAGTGCCGGGGACCAGCCCCAGCAATCGTCAGGGTCCCAGAAGGAAAGGACAGCGTCCGTGACACGAAATGAGGAGAGGGACTCAAATGATGCTCAGGAGTCTCCCAAACCTCAGGGCTCGGGGTGCTTTATTTTTTATCATTGTAACAGAGGATGATCAAAGACATGACCAAGATGATTATTTATTGATCAAAGGAACCTTTGTAGATGGACCTGGTGTTCTCCCCCAGAGGCCTGATTGATGAAGCCTGTTTTGCTTATCTGTATTGTAATCCCATGGAAACTGCATAGTTTTGAGATAACTGCTTTTGCGTGCCCCTTTTTATGGTTACTCCTAGTTCTGTTTTAAATCATGGGTATTGTGCAGGATCATTTATCATTAACCCCTAAAGCTAAATGCTACTTATCCTGGGAGAGGCACAGCATGGCGCCAGACTCTATTTCTGGCAGACAATCAGAATTCTACTCAGGCATGCCTATCTATAGGGGGAATGAATCATTATCAGTCTGGCTGTGCTTTACTATAACTATGTCAGTCCTAATGTTATATTAGGATTAGATTAATAACGTATCACCTATGATTAACAAGTCTAACCTATTCTAGATATTTCTGGCACTGTGTATCATTTGAAGTATAAGCCATTAAACGGGAGGGGGTTGAATGAATGCACTGCCCATTGCGATCTCCTCACTTTGAGGAGGGCCATGGTGCTCCATGCCTTGCAGAGGGAGTTCAGCGCTTTGACCACTCAGATGGCTTACATCAAACAAGGATCAAATTTTCCAACTGAAACCTTGCATATTGCAATATAAAACAAATATTAGGAAGTGTCTGAAAGAAGAGAGAAGAGGCCAGCTGGGGGCCTCAGGACACAAGGAATGACACTGTGGGGAGGTCCCTGGATTCTGTTTCTTTGTTTGCTTGTTTTTTATTCCTACCACCCAGACTTGGAGCTCATGAAGCTCTTTTCCACAAATGATGCTGGAGTAATTGGATATCTACAGGCTAAATAAGCAAATAAACCTCTGCCTAACCTTACATTTAGTGTAAAAATAAACTAAAATGGGATGCCTCACTGACTCAGTTGGTGGAGCATGCAACTTTTGTTCTTGGGGTCGTACGTTCAAGCCCCATGTTGGATATAGAGATCACTTAAAAATAATAACATCTTTAAAAATGACTTAAATCTTTAAAAAATGATCTTAAAAAATCATGGACTTTATGTAAAATGGAAAAACACAAAACTTTAAAAAACAACATAGGAAAATGTTTCTATAGCTTGGACCTACAGCATGGTGAGATTTTAGAGATAACACCAAATGCATGATCCATAAAAGGAAAACTTGGTAAACTGGATTTAATTAATATTTAAAATGTTTAGGGACTCCTGGGTGGCTCAGTCAGTTGGGCATCTGACTCCATTTTGGCTCAGGTAGTGATCTCATGGGTTGTGTGAGATCGAATGCAGAATTGGGCTCCATGATCAGTGTTGAAGATTTTCTCTCTCTGCCCCTGTCCCCACTAGCCCTCTCTCTAGGATAAATAAATAAATATTTAAACAAAAAATTTAAAAAGATTTTATTTATTTACTTGGCAGAGAGATAGAGCACAACTAGGCAGAGTGTCAGGCAGAGGGAGAGGGAGAAGCAAGCTCCCCACTGAGCAGGGATCCTGATGTGTGGCTCAATCCCAGGACCCCAGGACCATGACCTGAGCCAAAGGCAGCTGCTTAACGGACTGAGCCATCCTGGGGCCCCAAATCTTTAAACAAATTTAAGATGCGTCTGGGTGGTTCAGTGGGTTAAACATCTGCCTTTGGCTTAGGTCATGATCTCAGGGTGGTAGGACTGAGTCCCTCATCAGGCTCCTTGCTCAGTCTGCTTCTGCCTCTCACTCTCCCCCTGTGCTCTCTCTCTCTCAAATAAATGAATGAAATCTTAAAAAAAATTAAAATGTTTTCTGTGTGAAAAACTTTGTTAAAATGATGAAAAAAACCAAGCTACAGATAGGGAACAGGTTTCGAAATTGTATGTCTGACAAGACACTTTCATTTAGAATACATAAGGAAATCTCAAATTTAACAACAGAAAACAATAGAAAACAGGCAAAAGATAAGACTTATTGAGGAAGATTCACAAATGAAGGATGAAAAATGTTCATCATTGATAGCCATTAGAGAAATTAAAATTAAAATCAGTGAGATATCATTAGGCATCTATCAGAATGGGTAAAATAAAAAAAGAAAACAACACAACAACCTGGACACCTGGGTGGCTCAGTCAGTTAAGCATCTGCCTTGTCCTGGGATCAAGCCCCATATCGGGCTCCCTGCAACAATATTAGGTGCTTACTACATGACTCAGCAATTGCACTCTTCGGCATTCATCCCAGAGAAACACAATTCTAATGATCACACAAAGCCTGTTTCATAAATGTTCATAGCAGCTTTATTCTGATAGCCCCAACCTGGAGATAGCTCAGAATCTTTCAATGGGTGAATTAGATGAACTGAAGCATCAATACCCTGGAATACTATTTGGTGATAAAAAAGAACAAAAAACCCAAAACTATTGATACACACAACAACCTGATGCATTTACAGAGAATTATGCTGAATGAAAAATGCCAGTCCTGAAGGGCTACTTTTTTATGTAGTTCTATTTGTATAAAATTCTCAAATTGGCCAAAATGTGGAAACACAGGATAGATGGCTTGATACCAAGATTTAAACAGGTGTGATGGGACTGAGAGAGAAGCAGGTGTGGCTGTCAAAGGCAATGGGAAGGATGCTTGTGTGGGGGAAATACTCTGTATTTTCTGTTTATCAATGTCAGCGTGCTTGCTGTTATATTGTAGTACACTTTTGCAAGATGTTACCATTGGTGGACACTGGGTAATGGGTCTATGGGGTATCTATTAATTCTTACAGCTGCATATGCATCTACAATTACCTCAAAATACAATGTTTCATTTAAAATAAATCCAGTGTAGCAGGCATAGTGAGAATGTCTTTGTAGCCATAAGATTGTAACAGTTTTGAGATTATTGCCTTTTTTAGGGTATATCAAGAATGAGAACTCATGTACTTGCTTTTTGTCTTTATTCTGCTCACACATGGAGCTCTTGCTTAACAGAAAGTGATGTGTGGGAATTATACTGAACATAATCTGTAAGATGGCCACAGTTTTGCCTTCCTCTTGATTAGATTTGTATTCTGGATTGCTTTCATAGTGTCAAGAGTTATGAGATGTGAAGCCAGTGGCTTACAGCTCTGAACCCACACATGTATCACTCAGCTTCATGGTGAGGTTGATGCTGGGAGTGTGCATGCCATATTTCTGCTTCACCTTGCTCATTTCTTACTAGACCTCATATAGGCAGGTGAGCTGCGTGAGGGCAGGTGTTGGGAAGGAGACACGTCCTCTCCTATTTGCTTCTTTTTTTTTTTAAAGGTTTTTTTTAATTTACTTACTTGACAGAGAGTGAGATCACAAGTAGGCAGAGAGAGGGGGGGAAGCAAGCTTCCTGCTGAGCCGGGAGCCCGATTCGGGCCTCGATCCCAGGACCCTGAGATCATGACCTGAGCTGAAAGCAGAGGCTTTAACCCACTGAGCCACCCAGGCGCCCTCCTATTTGCTTCTTGTTTGGTTTCTTTCCTGTTCATTTAATCTCTAGGGTCAGTATATTAGGCAAAAGCAGTTGAATGAAGATTCTACACTGGGTGGTGAGAAAAACCAATGTTTCCTCAATGACATCAGCCCTGCCAGCAATGGTTCTGACGCTCAAGTAGGAGGTCTGAAAACTAATGCTCCCAGGGGCCTCTTCTCTGGGTCACCAGTTTTAAAAATTCCTGTTCTTTCTTTGTGTTCCCCTAGTGCTAGGGGGTGCTTCTTTTTGCCTTTTCCTTCCTTCAATATCTAGTTAATAATTCCTTGTAATAAATGTTCTCTATTTGTTTTTTTAATGGAAGTGGTGTCTACTTCCTGATGGTACAGTATTACTCCTATATTTCTGTTTAAGGATAACATAGTCAGGTGCATCAAATGTACTTTTCATTAGTACACTGTCTGTCCAAAGCAGGCTAATGTCCCCTCCACTAGAGGTGATAGTTGAGAGTCCTCATGTGTGATGAAATATCACACATTTGCACAAGTGAACTGGACTAAAGCTGACCTCCCTTTGAGTCTGAGCCCCTCCCTCACTTTTCACTGGCCATTCTGTCTTTCCATAAGAGCCTCTTGAAAGCTCCCTTTATGTCTTTGTTCCTCAAAGTGTAGATGAGGGGGTTGAGAGTGGGAGTCACCACAGTGTAGAAAAGAGTTAGGAACTTGCCTCTTTCTGGGAAAATTGACTGTGGGGTCAGATGTAGACAGCAGTGACACTGCAGTAGAAGAGAAAGACGATGGCCAAATGGGAAGAGCAGGTGCGGAAGGCCTTGCTTCTGCCCTCCTGGGACTGGATGGCCAGCACTGCCTGGGCAATGTAGGAGACAAGGATGAGCAGGAGTGGTCCCATCAGGAAGATGGCGCCAATCACTGAGATTTGGAACTCATTGACATGTGTGTCTCCGCAGGCCAGGCGGATCAATGCAGGGACCTCACAGACAAAGTCGTCAACCCGGTGGTGGTGGCAAAAGGGGAGTTTCATGGTGGTGGGAGACTGCACCAAGGTGCCGAAAATCCCACTTGCTCAGACCAAGAATGCCGGCTTGTGACACAAGTTCGGGTGGATGATTACTGCATAGTGCAGGGGTCGGCACACTGCCACATAGCGATCGAAGGCCATAACCAGCAGCAGGACACACTCTGCAGCTCCCAGTCCCAGGAAGATGTAGAGTTGGACTGCACATCCCAGGTAGCTGATGGTCTTGTCCGAGCCCCAGAAATTGACCAGCATCTGGGGGATGCAGCTGGTGGTAAAGCAGAGGTCCAGGATGGAGAGGTGGGTGAGGAAGAAGTACATGGGGGTGTGCAGGTGGAGGTCTAGGTGAGACAGGAGTGTGATGGTGGTGTTGCCCATGAGGGTTATTGTGCAAAAGACAGATACAGCCACAAATAGGGTCATTTCTAGCCTGGGGTTATCCGAGAAGCCCAAGAGGATGGAGCCATCTGGGATGGTGCCATTGGCATGTCTATCCAGCGCCCATCTGGAACTGCAAGGAGAAACACATCAATTAGAATACCACCTACAAGAGGTAGAGAAAAGTGATTTTTGATTTTAGAAAATTGCCTTTCTTCATTAATATTTTCTCTAAGCTTTTACTGGCTTTTCTTTTATCTCTATCCCTTTTTGGAGATTTTCATGTTAATTTCTTCAAACTTGGACTTTTTAACAAACTCCTAGAACATGAGATTGTGGTAGGTTATTATTTAAAACTAACCCTTGCCACTATGAGCAACTTATGCCAACAAACTGGACAACTAGATAATGTGGCGAAAAACTTGAGAAACATGCAAACTACCAAAACTGAATCAGGAAGACAGAGAAAACCTGAATAGATCAATTAATTACAATTATAAAGAGTGTATCAGTAATAAAAAATCTCTCAAAAAGAAAAGCTTAAGGCTAGATGTCTTCACTGATGAATTTTACCAAACATTTATAAAAGAAATAACACCAAACCTTCTCAAACTTTACCAAAAAAAAAAAAAAAATCAGAGGAAGGAACACTCCCAAACTCATTTCTCAAGGGCAGTATTACCTTAATACAAACCCCAGGTAAGGACACCACCAGAAAAGAGAGCAACAGACCAATACCCTGATTAATATAGATGCAAAAATTCTTAGTAAAATGCTAGCACACTGAATTCAGCAACACATTAAAAGGATCATGTCCCATAATCAAGAAGAATTTATCCCTGAGATGCAAGGGTGGTTTAATATATGCAAATCAATAAATGTGATACAACATATTAATACAATGAAATAAAAACTTATATGATCATTTCACTACAAGTGGAATAAGTATTTGACAAAATTCATTATCTGTTAATGATGAAAACCTCTTTTTTAAAATTTTGAGTATAGTTGACAGTGTTACATCAGTTTCAGATGTAAAACATAGTCATTCAACAAGTTTATACATTATGCTGTGCTCATCACAAGTGTAGCCACCATCTGTCCCCATACATCACTATTACAATATCATTGACCGTATTCCCTATGCTGTGCCTTTTATGTCCACGATTTATTCATTCCATAATGGGAAGCCTGTGTCTCCCACTCCCTTTCACCCATTTTGCCCATCCCCCTACACTCCTCCCTTCTAGTAACTTATAGTTCTGAGTCTGTGTTTTGTTTATTTATTTATTCCTTTTTCTTCTTTAGATTCCACATATTGGATGATGTGAGTGAAATCATATGGTATTGTCTCTCTCAGTCTGATTTATTTCACTTAGCATGGTGCTCTCTAGGTCCAGCCATGTTGTCACAAATTACACTATCTCATCCTTTTTTATGTTTGCATAATATTCCACTGTATATGTGTCACATCTTCCTTATCCATTCATTTATCACTGGACACTGGGTTTCTTCCATATCTTGGCTAAAGAATGCTGCAATAAATAGAGGGGTGCACATATCTTTTCAAATTAGTGTTTTTGTTTTGCTTGAGTAAATACTCAGTAGAATTACTGGATCATAGGGAAGCCCTATTTTTCACTTTTTGAGGAACTTCTGTACTGCTTTTGGTTGCACCAATTTGCATCCTGACCAATAGTGTAGGACGGTTCCTTTTTTTCCACATCCTCACCAAAACTTGTTATTTCTTGTGCTTTTGATTTTACTCATTCTGATGGGTGTGAGGTGATATCTCATTGTGGTTTTGATTTGCATTTCCTTAATGATAGGGGCGTTGAACATCTTTTCATGTGTTTGTTGGCCATTTGCATGTCTTCATTGGAAAAAAAAATGTCTATTCATGTTTTCTGCCCATGAATGGACAATTGATGAATAGATATCAGATTGTTTTATTTTGTTTTGTTGTTTTGTTTTTTGGTGTTGACTTGCATAAGTTCTTTCTATATTTTGGATATTAGCCATTTATTGTAAATACATAATGAATACTTTTGACAAATTAGGTATACAGGGAACATGACTTGACATAATAAAGGCTATCTATGACAAGCCCACAGCTAACACCATACTTAAGAAAGGTTGAGTTGAGAGCTTTTCCTCTAAGATCAGTAATAAGAAAAGAGTGTATTCTCTCACTGCATTTATTCAACATAGTACTGAAAATTCTAGCCAGATTGATCAGGCAAGAAAAAGAAACAAAAGCCATCAGAATTGGAAAGGAAGAAGGACAAGTGTTTTCAGATACCATGACTTTATATAAAGAATATCATAAAAACTCCACCAAGAGACTAACAAATTCAGTAAAGTTTCAGGGTACAAAGTTAACAAACAGTAATCAGTAATATTTCCATACCCTAGTGATGAATTTTCTGGAAAAATAATGATTGTATTTACAATGTCATCAAAACAGTAAAATACTTAAGAAAAAACTTAAAGGAGGTGAAAGATCTCTACTCTAAAAATTATAACACACTGATGAAAAAAATAGTGTAAGAAACAAATAAATGGAAAGTATTTTGTGTTTGTGAATTAGAAGAACTAATAGTCTTGTAATGTCAAAACTACTAAAAAGCCAAGTATAGACTCAATGCAATCCTGCAAGAATTCAATGGCATTTTTACAGAAATAGAAAAAAGCAATTTTAAAATTTATTTGAAACCATGAATGACTCTGACTTGCCAAAACAATTTTGAAGAAGATTAGAGCAAGAGACATTACACTTTCTGATTTGAAGCTATACTATAAAGCCATAGTAATCAAAACAGTATGGTACTAACATAAAAACAGGTAAATATACCAACAGAATGGAATAGAGAACCCAGAAATAAATGCATGCATATGTAGTCAACTAATATTTGATGAGGGAGCCCAAAAACTAACACACAAACAACAGTTTCTTCAATAAATCATGTGGAAAGATTGGATATTCTCATGTAATAGTATGAAACTAGACTGCTGTCTGACTCCTATCACTGACAAAAGTTAACTCAAAATGGGTTAAAAAAATTCAATGTAAGATCTGAAACCATAAAACTCCTAAAAGGAAAAAATAGAAAAAAATTCCTTGACATAGGTTTTTTTGAATAGTTTGGCAACATTTTTTTGAATGACACATAAAGCACAAGCAACATAATAAAAAATAAACAAATGAGCACACATCAAACTAAAAAGCTTCTGCACAGCAAAAGAAATAATCAACAAATTGAAAAGGCAACCTATGGAATGGGAGAAAATATTTGCAAATCTTGAATCTGATAAGGGGTATTTATCCAAAATATATAAAGAACTCCTGCAACTCAACACACACACACACACACACACACACACACACACACACACACCACACAGCAAGATATCTCCTCATGATTGTCGAAATAATCATTATGAAAAAGACAAGGGATAACAAACATTAGTGTGGGTATGAAGAAAAGCGATGCTTGTTTATTGTTGGTGACATTGCAAACTGATACAGCTACTATGGAAAACCGTATAGGATCTTGAAAAAATTAAAAATATTCCTACTATATGATGCAGTAATTATGCTTCTGGGAATTTGTCCAAAGAAAATGAAACAATAACTCCAGAAGATATTTGCTCCTCCATGTTCATACTATCAGTATATACAATATCCAAGATACAGAAACAACCTGAGTGTCCATTGGCAGATGACTGGATAACAAATTTGTTATATAGGCCATAATTAGATATAAGAAAATTGTAAGTAAAAAGATATGAAATATGATGCATATACATAATATGTGGAGGGAGTAAAAAAAGAAAGAATTAAAAAAATGTGTTTGAACTTAATTGACCATCAACTTAATATAGAATGCTATGTACTTAAGATGTTATATATGAACCTCATGGTAATCACAAACCCAAAACTCATACTAAATAGACAAAAAATGAAGGGAAAGAGCCAAATATAATGCTTCAGAAATTCATCAGTTATACTGAAAAAGAGCAGAAGAAGAAAGGAACAGAGAAAAACTACAAAACAATGAGAAAGCAATGAACAAAGTGGCAATGCACACATACCTATTAATTACTTTAGAAACAAATGACCTAAGTGTTCCAATCAACACAGAAAGAGTTAAAAAAAACTTTTATGCTGCCTGCAAGAGACTCATCTTAGACCTAAAGACACATATAGACTAAAAATCAAGAGATGGAAAGATATTTACCATGCAAATGGAAGCAAGACAACAGCAACAACAACAAATGGGGTAGCAATGTTTATGTTAGGCAAAATAGACCTTGAAACATATATTGTGACAAGAGACAAAGAAAGCCATTACCCATAATGATAAAGGGATCAATCCAACAAGAGGGTATAACAATTACAAGTATCTATGCACCCAAGAAAGGAGCACCTAAATTTACAAAGCAAATATTAATGGAAATAAAGAGAGAAATTGATGATAATACAATAGTAGTAAGGACTTTAGCATAGTTCTTTCATCAATAGATAGATTATCAATGCATAAAATCAGTAAGGAAATAGTATCTTTGAATAACATATTAGACCCAATGGGCATAACAGATACATGGAGAACATTCCATCAAACAAAATAAAACACACATCCTTTTCAAGTACACATAGAATATGCTCCAGAATAGATCAAATATTAGGCCATAAAATAAGCCTCAATAAATTAAAGAATACTGAAATCATACCATGCATCTTTTCCAACCACAACAGTATGAAACTAGAAATAAATCATAAGAAAAAAAAAGGATAAAAGCAAAAACATGTGGAGGCCAAACGACAAGAAACTAAACAACCAATGTGTCAACACAGCAATTGAAGAAGAAATTTAAAAAAATACATAAAGACAAATGAAATAAAAACACAGTGAATAGTTCAAACTCTTCAGAACAGAGAAAGCAGTTCTAAGAAGAAAATATATAGTGGTATTGGCCTACCTCAAGAAACAAGAAAAAGTTCAAATAAACAATCTCAGACCTTACAGCTAAAGGAAATAGAAAAAGAAGAACAAGTAACACCAAACGTTAGTAGAAGGAAGGAAATAATAAAGATTAGACAAGAAATAAATGACATAGGGACTCAAAACAATAGAAAAAAAATAAATGAAACCAAAAGCTGTTTCTTTGAAAAGATCAGCAAAATTGATAAACCTTTAGCTGGACTCATCAAAGGAAAGAAAGAAAGAAAGAAAGAAAAAGAAAGAAAGAAAGAAAGAAAGAAAGAAAGAAAGAAAGAAAGAAAGAAAGAAAAGAAAGAAAGAAAGAAAGAAAGAAAGAAAGAAAGAAAGAAAGAAAGAAAAAGAAAGGAAGAGGGAGGGAAGGAAGGAAGGAAGGAAGGAAGGAAAGAAGGAAGGAAGAAATGGAGGGAGAGAGGGAAGAAGGAAGGAAGAAAAGAAGAAAGAAAGAAAAAGAAGAGAGAGAAAGGACTCAAATAAAAGCAGAAATGGAGAAGAAATAATGACTGACACCATAGAAATACAAAGATTTATAAAAATACCATGTATCAAAAACTAATGATGTATTTTATGATGACTAACGTAACATAATAATAATAATAAAAAAGAATACCATGGAAAACTATACACCAAGAAATTGGACAACCTAGAAAAAAATGGATAAATCCCAGAAACATGCAATTTTCCAAAACTGAATCAGGATGAAATAGAAAATCTGAACAGACCAATGACTAGTAACAAAATTGAATTGGTAATAAAAAAAAATAACAAAAAGTAAAAGTCCAGAACCAGATGGCTTCACAGGTGAATTTTACCAAAAAATTTAAATAAGAGTTAATACCTATTCTCAAATTCTTCTTCTTCTTATGCTAAGTATTATGCGAAGTGAAATAAGTCAAACCTAGAAAGACAAATATCATATGATTTTACTCACATGTGGAATTAAATAAAACTAAATAAACAAACTAGCAGAATCAGACCTATAAATACAGAGAACACACTGATGGCTGACAGAGGGGTGGGGGTGGGGGTGTTCAAAATGGGTGAAGGGGAGTCGGTGGTACAGGCTTCCAGTTACAGAATGAATAAGCCATGGGGATGAAAGATGCAGCCAAAGGGAATATTGTAATAGTGTCACACGGTGACAGATGGTAGCTACACATAACACATAAACTTGTCAAATCACCATGTTGTACACCTGAAACTATTGTAACATTGTGTGTCAACTGTACTCAAGTAAAAAATTAAAAAATAGAATTTATGATATATATACATGATGGAATATTGTTCAGCCATAGAGAGAGGAAGTTTTGTCAATTATATCAACATTGATGGAACTTGAGGACCTTTTAGTAAGTGAAATTAGAGAAAGCAAGCACTATTGATCTCATTTATATGCAGAACGTAAAAAAAAAAAAAAAAGAAAAAAAACCCCAGAAAACCACAAACTCCTAGAGAAAGAGATGAAATTTGTGGTTACCCCAGATTTGTGGTTGGGGATAAGAGGAATTAGAAGGTGGTTACAGTCAAGAAATGGGCAGAAGACATGAACAGACATTTCTCCAAAGAAAACACCCAAATGGCCAACAGACACATGAGAAAGTGCTCAACATCACTCAGCATCAGGGAAATACAAATCAAAACCACAGTGAGATACCACCTCACACCAGGCAGAATGGCTCAAATCAACAAGTCAGGAAATGACAGATGGCGAGGATGTGGAGAAAGGGGAACTCTCCTACACTGTTGGTGGGAATTCAAGTTGGTGCAGCCACGCTGGAAAAAAGTATATNCAGTATGGAGGTTCCTCAAAAAGTTGAAAATAGAGCTACCCTACGACCCAGCAATCGCACTACTGGGTATTTACCCTAAAGATACAAAGGTAGTAATCCTCAGGGGCACATGCACCCGAATGTTTATAGGAGCAATGTCCACAATAGCCAAACTCTGGAAAGAACCTAGATGCCCATCAACAGACGAATGGATGAAGAAGAAGTGGTATATATATACAATGGAATACTATGCAGCTATCAAAAGAAGCGAAATCTTGCCATTTGCAACGACATGGATGGAACTGGAGGGTATTATGCTGAGCGAAATAAGTCAATCAGAGAAAGACAATTATCATATGATCTCTCTGATATGAGGAACTTGAGGGCTTGTGGGGGGGGTTGTGGGGGGTAGGGAGGGAAAAATAGTGAAACAAGATGGGATGGGGAAGGAGACAAACCATAAGAGACTTCTAATCTCACAAAACAAACTGAGGGTTACTGGGGGTTGGGAGGGTAGGGATAGGGTGGATGGTTATGGACATTGGGGAGAGTTCGTGCTTTGGTGAATGCTGTGAAAGGTGTAAGCCTGATGATTCACAGACCTGTACCCCTGGGGCAAATAAAAAAAAAGAAGAAGGTGGTTAACAGCTACCAGCTTCCAGTTATAAAGAAAGTAAGCACTGGGGATGTAATGTATAAATGATTCTAATGCTACTGTAGGTTGTAAAGGAAATTTGCTGAGAAAGTAGATCCTGAGTTCTCATCACAAGAAGAAAATTTTTCCTCCTTTTTTTTTGTTTTTGATTATTATATCTATATGAGAAATGGGTGTGATCATTTCATAATATATGTGAGTCAAACCATTATGCTGTAACTTATACAGTGATGCAAATCAATTATATCTTAATAAGCTGGACCACAACCCACCTATCTTTGTCATCCTTTTGGAAATAGCATCATTTAATTCTTCTATCCTTTTCTTTAGGATCAAGGCTACCCTTTTGTTTCTGCTTAAGTTATTTTAGATTGAAATTTGTGTTTTCTACCCAGAAAAAAAACCCTGAAACAAATCACTTTTGTGCTCATCCTGAGTCATGTCTACCTTTTTCCTAATGAGCATGTTTTGACTTCCAATGTGTCACTCAGTGATTTTTCCTTCAATCATTGGTGAAGCCACCATGGTTTTGAGAACTAATGATGTATTTTATGACAGTGCATACTCTGTGCTCTCTTACTTGAAGTTGTGACAGAAGTTGGCAGCTAACAGCCATGTAGCTTCTCCCCTTCCATGTGTGGAAGACCCTAGACCCATGGATCTCAGAGCATATTAATTTACCAGATATACTTGTCCCATTTGGCCCTCACTCCATGGGACTGGCTGTGGTTTTTTTTTTTCCCCCGTGATATACATGTCTGCAAGCCTTAACTTCTTATGCAGTTGAATAACAAAATGGTCCCAGGGACATTTTCAAACTGTTTTTAAGGTACAGCTGGCTATGCCACTTTCTTTGGTAAGGATCCCTGCAGGTATGAGGTGTTACTACTACTGCAGTATCTCTCCTGATGGTCTTGCTTGTGCAAGCTGCATTACAGTAGGGCTAAGGACACCTTAGTCTGTTCTTTGCCAAGTCTTTCCTATGTAACAGGCACTGGGCGGTCTAATAGGCAGTGCTCTGGACCCAAACTCTGCTAATACCCCAAGGCAATGGTTTGTGGTTCCTCCTTAGGAAATTGGTTCCTACACTTCCCTTTCCTGCCCCTTCGTCCTACCTGTCCATGCTTGATAATTCATGTAACACCCCAGTTGTAGTTATTGATGGTGATGAGCAGTAGAGAATCTGGGCATACCTTTGGGAAAGCCATGAAAATCTAAAACAGAGCAGAGTCATAACCAAAGGAGTATCTGTTGAGGAAAGAGCACCATCTCACCTAGATTTTCTGCACATTTGGGGGGGACTAAGAAGTGTTTCCATGGTGAATATTATGGACCTTAGGATATAATTGGTCCTCCATTGCACCCTGCATGGTGATCTTCTGACAATTCCCCCACCATGCCATTTGCTGACCTCATTGAACCTGTCCACATGTACACATGCAAGGGCTCCCACATTTCCCCTGGAGCCCTCCAGCAATTTTGATGATGAGGACATCATGGCATCTGCTACCTTTAAGGACTTACGGAAATTGGTTTTACAACAGCTATTTGGAATTTAGGGAAATATTTTCTTGACTGCTACCTAATGATTTATTATACTTAAATTTCTCTCCCCATCTGCATCTAAATACTTGAATGGTCAACAATTCTGTTTTTTCTGGCAATATATACCTCCTGTAGTTTTTGTTATTAATATTTAAAATTAATTTATTAATTAATTTAGCATATTAATCAAGTTGATATTAAATATTAATGACAAAATAAATACATCTTACTTTTTCACTTTTACTCATGTAAATTCATGTCTGATCCCATTTTCATTCTTTTTTATTTTATTTTATTTTTATTATTTGCCCAAGGGGTACAGGTCTGTGAATCATCAGGCTTACATCTTTCACAGCATTCACCAAAGCACAAACCCTCCCCAATATCCATAACCCATCCACCCTATCCCTACCCTCCCACCCCCCAGTAACCCTCAGTTTGTTTTATGAGATTAGAAGTCTCTTATGGTTTGTCTCCTTCCCCATCCCATCTTGTTTCATTATTTTTCCCTCCCTACCCCCCACAACCCCCCACCCTGCCCCTCAAGTTCCTCATATCAGAGAGATCATATGATAATTGTCTTTCTCTGATTGACTTATTTCGCTCAGCATAATACCCTCCAGTTCCATCCATGTCGTTGCGAATGGCAAGATTTCGTTTCTTTTGATAGCTGCATAATATTCCATTGTATATATATACCACATCTTCTTTATCCATTCATCTGTTGATGGACATCTAGGTTCTTTCCATAGTTTGGCTATTGTGGACATTGCTGCTATAAACATTCGGGTGCACGTGCCCCTGAGGATCACTACCTTTGTGTCTTTAGGATAAATACCCAGTAGTGCGATTGCTGGGTCGTAGGGTAGCTCCATTTTCAACTTTTTGAGGAATCTCCATACTGTTTTCCAGAGTGGCTGCACCAGTTTGCATTCCCACCAACAGTGTAGGAGGGTTCCCCTTTCTCCGCAACCTCGCCAACATCTGTCGTTTCCTGACTTGTTGATTTTAGCCATTCTGACTGGTGTAAGGTGGTATCTCGCTGGGTACCCACTTCCTTCTCACAGGATTTTAGGGTATGGTATTTCAGCCCAGGTTCGGTCACCATGTGAGCAGTGGGGTAAATGACTTACCTCCAGAACACCATAGTTGCTGAAGGGGGACTGGGATTAGAGATCTGCTTTTATTAGCATCTTGGTGCACAGAATCAAGGAGAGATAATGACCCTGGAAATTTCTTGCCTATCCCAGAAAGACTCCACTCACTGATGAGGCCACTGGGATTGCTTCCCAGATGAAAATTAGCCTTTTGTCTGAGTGTCTTCTGTGGAGGGTTCTCTGTCACCTCGGTGCTTATTTGCTCCTGTTTTGAGAGATCAGTGATGGTGACCCATGGGGATACACCATGGAGGACTTCTCTCCTGTCTTCAAAGCTGCTTAAATCAGACTTTTTTGTTCATAAAGCAATTCTGTCAGTAGGAGGCTCAATAAATCCTATTAGTCTTTGGAGTCTTGTCCTCAACCTGGCTCCCATCCTCATGGTTTCTTCTTGGCAGGGGTCTGCATTGAGAATGTAGTGTTTTCCTCCTCATGGACAAAAGACAAAGATGCTCAGAACAGACATTGAGATCCAGGGGAAAGGATTTCTAACATGTTATTTATTCTAAATTTTACGCATGCTTGTAGAAGAACATTCCTAATACTAAATTTTATATTTCCTATGTCCCTGCAGTAATTAATCAGTCATGGTTTTATGTGTGTTCATGAGGTCAGATGCAAACTCAACTATATATGTTAATTTTTCCCCCTAAAGGTGGAGAGAAAATGATAGGCTTGAAATCATCAAGGGGGCAAATCAGTCCTTGCGTTTTCATTTTTTTCTTCTACTTAACATCACAAAGACAAAATGGTACGAAAAAGAAAAACCACATTATTCTAGAGGGTCAACACTAAATTTTTAAAAAGCACAACAATATTTTTATGTTTTTACCAACTAGCTGTCAAAGATTGAGAACATGACTTTGCCTTTTAGATACTTGGTTTTCTCTTTCTTAGCCCTCTGGCCTTGGGTTAGAGGATTACCCATTGCTACCTGAGATCCTGCCATGGTTTTTGTGTCAAGTGGATTGCTAATGACATCAATGCTTAATGTCTGAGAAAAGAATGTATCTGCTAGTGAATGTAAATTTTGCAGCCATTTGTACAGCTAGGGTTTCTGCCTCTCCAGGGGAGGTTCCGGTCACTGGCATTGTTTACAGTGACTTCACACAGGACGTTGCCTCATTCATCGTGCGTTCCACTGCCAGGGCCTCTCAGGAAACACCAGCCATTAGGAGACTGTATTTGGGGCCCCGGGTAGAGAATGTAAGAGATGAAAACTCCCTTGAAGGAATGAGGGGAATAAGGGGAATGGAAAGGCTCCTGACATGGGAGAGGAAGGGATGGAAAGTGGACATTTTGATGGTTTTTTAAGTACTGGTGTTGGGGTCCAAAGCAGACAGCTAAGAAATAATTCTTGAGATGGCTTTGGTGCAAAAAGTTGGTTTTATTAAAGCATGGGGACAGGATCCACGGGCAGAAAAAGCTGCTGCCCCAGGATTATGAGAGGCATCTGATTAGATACCTTGGGGGTGGGGGTGGGATAAAGGGAAGGAAGTTCCAAAAGACCTTTCATTTGCTAAAGACAAAGGATCCTGGATGCCTGGCTATGGTCAAGCTGAGATGGTTTTTCCCTCTAGTGAGGCATTAACATTAACACAGTTGGGAGCTTTGTGAAGGAACATGATATTCTGCCAACCTCAAGTATTTGTTAACGGGCTGCTTGTTAGAAGGACATTTAATTTTATCTACATTTCCTTCTACCTTTGTTTCCCACATCAATTTCCTGTTGGGTTTTGTTTCCTGCTTCTGGAGTCCTAGGTTTGAAAAATTTGAACAGGTGTCCTTTTTCTAGCAGCCCTCAGGGAGTTCTGCAGTGGGTCAGGCCCCTGAACCGGATTCTGCAGGACAGAAATCGCCAGCTGACCCTAGTTGAGAGAAGCACCCCACCAGGTTCAGAGCCATGCCCTGGGGTCCCCATACATCCCCAACCACAAATAATCATGAACAGGTACTCTGTGTGGTGCTTAGAAATAACGATCAGGGTAAAGAATTGTTTCTTCACACTACTGAAAGAACAGAAACTTCAGCCTCAGTGGGGAAGCTCCAGGGGTGTGAGAAATCACAGGAATGAAAAATATACATCAGAATATTACAGAAATGTCCTAAACAGGGAAATCTATAGACACAGAAGGTAGGTGATTGCTTAGGGCCGGGGGTATGTGGTAGAATGGAGGTTTGTGGGTGATGCCCAGGGCTGGAGGTGTGTGTGTGGTGAAATGTGGGTTTGGGGGTGACAGCCAGGGCTGGAGGTGTGTGTGTGTGTGTTTTGGAATGTGGGTTTGGGGGTGACACCCAGGGCTGGTGTGTGTGTGGCGGAATGGCGGTCTGGGGGTTGACACCCAGGCCTGGAGGTTATGTGTGGCGGAATGGAGGTTTGGGAGTGACTCCCAGGGCTGAGTGTGTATGTTTGTGGTGGAAGGGAGGTTTGGGGGTGACACCTAAATGGGTATGGATTTTCTTAAGGGTAAAAATTTCTGAAATTGGGAAGGAGCGGCAAGATGGCGGAGGAGTAGGAGACCGATTATCATCAGGTCCCAGGAA